>CM045451.1:10082209-10253812 GCA_024666655.1 Dascyllus trimaculatus | reverse complement strand
GTTCCTGTCCCCAAGAAGTCATCACCATCTGACCCCAAAGACTTCAGACCTATAGCCCTCACATCTCATGTAATGAAGGTGCTAGAGAGGCTGGTCTTGGCCCATCTCAGGCCGCTGGTGAAATCTTCACTAGACCCTCTGCAGTTTGCTTACCAGCCTCATCTGGGGGTCGAGGATGCCATCATCTACCTGCTGCAGAGAGCCCACTCACACCTGGATGGTGTTGGCTGCATGGTGAGAATCACATTCTTTGATTTCTCCAGTGCATTCAACACCATCCGGCCACTTCTGCTGAGAGAGAAGCTGCAGACGATGATGGTAGACTCACCCACGGTCTCCTGGGTCACTGACTACCTGACTGGCAGGCCACAGTTTGTCCGACTTGGCACTGCTCTGTCTGGTATGGTGGTGAGTGACGTAGGAGCACCACAGGGCACTGTGCTTTCTCCATTCCTGTTCACCCTGTACACCTCAGACTTTCAGTACAACTCTGAGTCAGTCCACCTGCAGAAGTTCTCTGATGACTCTGCGGTGGTTGGGTGTATTAGTGGTGGACAGGAGGAGGAGTACCGGGCGCTGGTGAGTGACTTTGTGGAGTGGTCTGGGAAGAACCATCTGCTCCTGAATGTGGCCAAAACCAGGGAGATGGTGATCGACTTCAGGAAGAAGAGGACGGCCACACAGCCCCTGAGCATCCTGGGAGAGGACATAGCAGCGGTGGACAACTACAAGTACCTGGGCGTCCACATCGACAACAGACTGAACTGGAAGACCAACACCGACGCTGTTTACAAGAAGGGGATGAGCAGACTCTACTTCCTGAGGAAACTTCGATCCTTCGGCGTGTGCAGCAAGATGTTGGACATCTTCTACCAGTCTGTTGTTGCCAGTGCATTGTTCTCCGCTGTTGTCTGCTGGGGAAGCAGCATCGGAGCCGGCGACACCAACAGACTGAATAAATTAATCAGGAAGGCCGGCTCCGTGATTGGCTGCAAACCAGACACCATGGAAGCTGTGGTGGAGAGGAGGACGCTGAACAAACTGTTATCCATTCTGGATAACCCGGACCACCCTCTCCACCACCTCCTGGACAGGCAGCGGAGCTCCTTCTCAAACAGACTGATTCAGCTCCGCTGCCACAAGGACAGATTCAGGAAATCTTTCCTGCCCAGTGCAATAGCTCTGTACAACTCCTCACCTCATTCAGAGAGGGAGCACTCTCGGCCCTCTGCTCAGTAGCCCGTAGTCTGCTGTAGCCCCTAGTCTGTCCAATTTGCACTGCTGCTGTTCTTATTGCACTGAGTGTATTTTGCACACCGTTACCACTACATGGCACAACCTATATTTTGCACAGTCCACTCTGTTCACTTTTATTCTTGTACTTGTATATTTTATATTCTGTTCACTTTATATTTCTATTGCTATTTTATGTCCTCTGTTTAGTGCTATGTGTCTTGCTGTGACAAAATAATTTCCCAGACCTGGGATTATTAAAGTATTTCTATTCTATTCTATTCTATTCTATTCTATTCTATTCAACGTTTTAATGAATGCCATGGCTTCTTCTGGTGAAATAAAGTCACGCTGCTGGCCTCGGTAAGTTATGCGCAATCGGGCAGGAAACAGCAGGCCAAACTGGACTCCTTCAATATCCCGTAGCTGGCGGTGGACGTCGTTGAAGGCGGCGTGGGCCCGCGCCGTCTTAGCGGTGTGGTCCAGGAAGACAGAGATGGTCATATTACGTACTTCAATCTGCTGCAACTCCCTGGCTTTCCTGAGGATGTCGGAGCAGTCTGTGTGGTAGTGAAGCTTCGCTACTATAGCGCGGGGGCGATCACCAGGTTTGGGCTTTGGCATAAGAGCTCGGTGGGCTCTGTCAACAAGCGGCTCCTTGTCAAGCCCGAAGGCTTCCATCAGCAGCTTGGACACACCGGCTGCAGACAGAGGAGCGTCGTCCTCCGGGACACCAATGATGCGTATGTTCTGACGGCGCGCCCTCGACTCGAGATCCTCGCATCTGTTTTCCAGCCTCACACATTCTCTTGACAAATGATCAACTTTGTTTTGAAGAGTAGCGATGTCATCAGAACAGGTGGAAAGAGACTGCTCCATCACAGCAACTGTAGATTTGAGTCCGGCGACGTCCGATTTCATGGATGAAATGCTGCTAGATAGATCCGTTTTAAGAGAGAGCAGTTCGGACTTAATAGATGTCAAATTTTCACTCAATGCAGCTTGAAGCTCCGTCTTAAATATAGCTGCGACATCATTACGAAGAGCGGAAAGCAGTTCCTATTTGAGTACGGTGAAATCTGCAGTAGAAGGCGGCGTGCAGCAGGTATTTTCTGGGGGAGGAGAATCACCGTGCAGCAGGTCAGCAGGTGCAACAGGCCGCAGGTTAGACTGAGGATTGTTTCCAGGTTTTGCATTCTTCGGAGGCATATTCGCGGTAGGAAGCCGATTTTAAAAAATCAAAAAAAGTTAGCTCAAGCCCAAGCCAAAGGAGTGATGAAAACTGTGCCGTTAAATAACTAAAATAAATGATCTTTGCAGGAGCTCCCCTACACACGTCCTACCCCATGCGTCGCTAAGCCGGAAGTCCAGGTTTGTATTTTCTATGCCCTGCAAACACCATAAAACTGCATTTTTTAACATTCAAAGATAACTTGTTGGCTTGAAACCAAATAGAGTACTTCAATAGATCATCATTTAGTTTTTTAGTGAGAATTGTCAGATCTTTGTGAGAGATTAATAAATTGGTGTCGTCTGCAAATAAAATAGGGACAGTGGATTTAGTAACATTAACAAGATCGCTGATATAGACCAAAAACAATAACCAGTCCCTCCAGGAATTCGCAATGCTGCGATCGCAACAATTAACGCAAATTCAACCAATCTCCGTGAATTCTGCGTGACCTTGCAATTTTGTCCAATAACCGTGACTTTTCCGCAATTTTGTCCCACCTCCCGTGAGTGCCACCAATCATAGCAGTCCCCAGCGCAAACGTAATGCACGTACGTCACGGAATTCACTTCCTTGTTTATGGTTTTGAAGCTACCAATACGTATGCAACAAAAACTACTGCGAAACAATTCCCTGATGTTCTTGAGAGCAGAGGTAAACTGTTTTGCACCCCGTGCAATATTGAGGTGGAACACAAACGAAATTCATCGATTGACAAACACTTTTCTACCGTAAACATATTAGGAGAATGGGTGAAACCAGCGGACCACAGACCAGACAAACCACCGTGATGAAGCTGTTGCATCCAGATCTGTCACCAAAAAATGAAGGCAAGTTAGATTAATTAATTGACGTGACAAGCTGTGAACACGTGTGTGCCAGGATGTGAAATTAACTTTTTAAACTTTTAAAATTTTTAATGAATTATACAAAACAAAGAAAAAAAATGCAACTTTTTGACAATTTTTTTACTGTCTCCCGCAATTTTATCGCAACAAATACGCTTAAAACATCGCAACTTACATCACAAATTTTTAGAAAAGCTGTCGTGAATTCAGGCATTTTAGGAGCAACAATCTTGAAAAATGCTCGCAAAATCCTGGAGGGACTGAATAAAGGTCCTAAAATGGATCCTCGAGGAACTCCATATAGAACAATATCTTTCCCTGAATCATAACCGTTCACTGAAACAAACTGAATTCTATCTTTTACATAATTCTGTAACCACTTATGAACATATCCATGAAAACCATTCTTGTACAACTTATTCAACATTATATCATGATGCACTGTATCAAACGCTTAGGAAAGATCTAAGAACACACCTATTGTGTATTTGTTATTATTTAAAGCTGTATATCTTTTGTCTGTTAATTCAATAAGTGCCATGTAAGTGGAATAGTTCTTTCGAAATCCCTATTGATACTGATAAACTATGGTATGTGCATCCAAATGTTTCAACAATCTTCTGTTAACTAATTTCTCCCAAACTTTGGAAAAACCTGGTAAAATTGAAATGGGACGATAATTAGTAAACAAAGTTGGATCACCAGATTTAAATACTGGGATCACTTTTGCAACCTTTAGGTCTGTAGGGCCAATACCAGTGTTCAATGACAAAGCAAATATGTGAGTGAGTGGTTTACTTAATGGAGCAAGCACATCTTTAATCAAAGAGGCACTGATGCCATCATGTCCTGCAGCTGAATTTTTTTGTAAGATTATCTCAGTAACTTCGTTAGTATCAGGAGGGTCAAAACAATCCAAAATGGAAAATAACTGGTTATATAGTCAAGTGGATTGACTTTTGTATTCTTTATCTTATTGGTAGCACCAACATTGGAGAAAAAGTTGTTAAAATGACAAACAATCTCATGTGGATCAGTCAGAACAGAGCCACCCTCCACAAATGCAGAGGGAAATTTTGTTTCTGCCTTCTTTCTCTGTAGTAGTTGGTTTATGCTTTTCCATATTATTTGTAGATTTTGCAATCTGATCACTGTAATAATTTTTCTTAACTTTTCACAATAGGTGAACAAATTTTTTCTTATAAGATTTGTAAGTTGCAAGATTTAATGGAGTTGGTAATGAAAGATACTTTTTATACAACTTATTTTTTATTGCAGAAGATTTTTTCAATCTAGGCGTAAACCAAGGTTGGTTAATTTTTGTCCTATTGTAAACATAGGATATCAATGGAAAACTTTTTGTAAAGCATAGCTTAAATAATTTTAAAAAGATATTATATGCAAGATTTGGATCCTTCACTATATAAACGTCACTGAAAGAAATTTCCTGTTACATTTTTTGAAATTGGGATTTGTTAGACTTACTAAAACTCCTAGTTTTAGACTCACTAAAACTTTTTTTGGTGCTAAAAAATGTAGCACCAAAAAATGTGGTGCTACATTTTTTGCTTTTAAATCACTGTCAAAAATTACAATATGAAAGACTGGTAAATGATCCGTTATATCTGTGGATATTAATCCAGAGTATGTTTCAAACTTAAAAGAGTTGAATAGTATATTGTCAATAAGTGTTACAGATTTGTCTGTTATTCTGGTGGGTTTATAAATTGCCGGGAAAAAATAATTTGCCTGAAGCATGTTTAGAAACTCTTGTTAGAGTATGAGTTTTTATATTTAAGAAGATTAATATTAAAATCTCCCAGAATGTAACATGTTTTGTCCGCCTTGTTTATCCTGTTCAGAACATTGTTCATACTTTCATTGAACTGAACTATATCAGTATCAGGTGGTTTATAAATATTACCTATCACAATGTTTTGATTTTTTGCGGTTATAATTTCGATAAATACTGATTCAGCATTACATTCATCATATCTTAGAATAAGATCATCGTATAAAAGAAGGCTCAGAAAAAGGAGGGCCAACTGATTTTGTTTCCAGACTTATTCCTGAATTGTTGGGCAAGCAACACTTTCCACACTCAGTGAAAGTTGGTCGTGCACATCGCTCTCTGCAGCCTAAACCAGCAGCGGGTGGCAGGCCGCGCACCATCATGGCTCGAATTCACCATTTTCAGGTGAAGGAGATGATATTACGCCTCAGCCGGACGCAGCCGATGGAGTACAATGGAAACAAAGTCCTGATTTTCCCGGACTACACCAACGAAGTGATGAGCCAACGCCGTTGCTTCCGAGACGTGATGCAAGCCCTGAGAAACGAAGGAATTAAACACTACCTACGCTACCCAGCCAAGCTTCATGTGCACTGGCGCGATGAGGACGCACCGGAGATTTTCAGCGATCCAGTAGCAGCAAAGGCGGCTTTAGTGAAGAAACGTAGTGTTTCTGTGGACAAGTAAGGAAGGTAGAAGATTGCAATAACCCCTACAGCCTTTTCAAGGTGAGAGTGTTCACTATATCAGGCTAAATACGCCGCACTGTGGACTATTTTTTGAACTGCGTGTCATTGCTTTATAGTTAAGTGACTAATAGTCCAGTTGCATCGCCACTATTGATACATCTTAGCGCAGAATAATTCCCCTTGAAGGCGTACTCTTATTTGTTTTAATTGGTGTTATGCTGCTATATTTTCAAATCAGTGTTTTTGCTGTGGTGGAGGGCGCCGTGACTGGGGTTAGGCCTGCTGTATGTCCGGCAGCTCCTGTTTTGATAAAGAGGGGGAACTACGCGTCAGGTTCGGGGGACGCAGATGTTGGGGAGGAGGGTGGCTCTGGGATTGTGTTGTTTATGTTTGTGGCTCAGATGCACATGTTCTATTTCTTTGTACTGTACTACTACAACAACCAGTTTGGATTATTTGTATGCATACAACTGCTTTATTTTTCTTATCGGCTTTAAATGAATAGTGCACAAGGTTATATGCAGGTAGGAGGCAGAGACTTACAACTGATTTCATGGAACGTTAAAGGGCTTGGCAGTGCAGTCAAAAGAGGAAAAGTCTTTAAACACTTGAAATCTTTATCTGCAGATATCATTTTCTTACAAGAGACCCATATCAAAACAGCAATGCAACACAGGTTAAAGTGTAATTGGATATCTCAAATCTATCAATCACCATTCACTTCACACGCACGTGGTGTGGCTATACTATTTAGGAAGACCATCCCATTTCAAGTAACCTCTGTAATCAATGACCCTCACGGTAGATATGTAATGGTCTCTGGTACTATAAACTCATTTCCACTAACCCTTCTTAATGTATATGGCCCAAATGGGTATGAGCCCAACTTTTTCAGGAGGGTTTTTGACCTGATTCCGGACAGTAATGACTCAAACATAATAATTGCCGGGGATTTAAATTGCTATCTAGATCCTTTTCTGGATAGACTATCTACGCGACCACCACCAGAAATTGCACCTGTAAGGCTTTTAAAAAATCTGCTAAAAAACAGAAATCTGGTAGACATATGGAGGATTCAGCATCCTACAAGCAGAGAGTACTCGTTTTACTCTCATGTTCACAAATCCTATAGTAGGATTGATTATTTTTTGATCAGTTCTAACCTTATTTCACAAATCACCGATTCTAAATACCATAACATATTGATTTCTGATCACAGTCCATTAACAATATCATTAAATCTCTCCCTCCCCAAACAGGCCTATTCTTGGCGTTTTAACCCAAACCTCCTTAGTGACGACAAATTTGTGGAAAACATAACCTGTAAACTGAAAGATTTCATAGAATTAAATGACAATGGTGAAGTGTCTGACTCTACCCTATGGGAAACATTAAAAGTAGTTTTGCGTGGTGATATAATCTCCTACACTTCAGCCCTTAAGAAAGAAAGAGAAAAGCGATTACTTGAGATTAACAGCACTCTTCCTGTTTTGGAAAGAACATACCAAGTTTCCAAATCACCTGATGACTATAAAGAGATACTAAAGCTTAAATATGAATACAATGGTATTATGAGTGATCAAGTTAACAATTTACTTTTGAAATTAAGGAAGAAACATTTTGAGCTTGGAGATAAACCTAGCAAACTGTTAGCACGACAGCTTAAAGGTGCTCAGGCTTCAAGAGCGATTCACAGCATTAAATCTAAAACTGGCACTCTCTTAACCAACCCCACTGACATAAACCACCATTTCAGCAAGTTCTATTATGAACTTTACTCCTCCAAACACAACGTTTCACAGTCCAATCTTAACAATTTCTTTGACTCTCTTCTGTTGCCAAGGTTGAGTGGCGCGGCTAGGCAATCCCTTGACTCTGAATTCACCCTACAGGAAGTCATCACTGCCATAAAGTCATTTCCATCAGGCAAAGCAGGTGGGCCCGATGGCTATAGCTCAGAATTCTATAAGAAATTTTGTGATACCCTTGCACCACTTCTACTCAGAATGATGCGCAATTCTAAAAACGAAGGAAAACTGCCAAAAACCCTTTATGAAGCCAACATCTCTCTTATTTTAAAAAAGGGCAGAGACGAAACAGATCCTGCTAGTTTCAGGCCAATTGCACTTCAAAATTTTGATCGCAAGGTAATAACTAAAATTTTGGCTACTAGATTGAACAAGCACTTGACTTCTATCATTCACCCTGACCAGACGGGGTTCATTCCCGGCAGACTCTCCTTTTCCAATGTCAGGCGGCTGCTCAATACTATTTACTCTGATCAAAGTAGCACTAACGGAGCTGCTATTTTGTCTCTTGATGCACATAAAGCCTTTGATCAGGTCGAGTGGCCGTATATGTTTGAGTCATTGCACAGGTTCGGTTTCGGTGGAACCTTTATATCTTGGGTGAAACTGACATATGCAAATCCATCGTGTTCTGTTTTGACGAATGGTGATCAGTCAGCCCCGTTCCTTCTACAGCGTTCAGTTCAGCAGGGCTGCCCACTGTCCCCGGCGCTTTTCGCCATCGCATTGGAGCCCCTTCTTGCAACAATAAGAGAGCACCCACATATAAGGGGGCTTCAGGTTGGAGGTGTGGAGACACTTATCAGTTTATATGCTGATGACGTAATATTGTATCTACACAATGCTGAAGAATCCATTCTTCCTTTACTCAGCCTGATCACATCTTTTGGTAAAATATCAGGGTACACCATCAACTGGTCAAAGAGTGAGTTTATGCCTCTCTCTAGTATCTATTCACCAGGTTTTTTACAGAATGTTCCATTCAAATTAGTTAATGACCATTTTACCTATCTTGGTTTGACTATACCTAAAAATCCAAAATTGATATTCGAATTGAATTTTGCAGAATTCATATCTGCATTAAAACAGAATATTGAATGCTGGAAAACTCTACCCTTATCAATGGTTGGACGCATAAACTCAATTAAAATGATCTCTCTTCCCAGATTTTTGTACTTATGCCAAAATCTACCCATCTATCTCACAGGGGCTTTTTTTAAGGACCTGGATTCAATTATCCTTTCCTATGTTTGGAATGGCAAGAATGCCAGAATTTCGAAGGTACACTTACAGAAACCCAAGGTAGAAGGAGGGTTGGGTCTGCCAGTATTTAAACATTACTATTGGGCTGCCAATGTCAGGGCGCTAATGTTTTGGCAACAGAGGACCCTAAACATTCAGACATATACAGCCCCATTGTGGCTCAAGATGGAGGCCAACTCTGTAAATGATTCCTCTTTGCCAGCTATGCTATTCTCCAAATTTGAAAAACCAGAGTCCATTAAGAATCTGTGCTTCGTGTTAAAGCAGTCTGTAAGAATTTTAAACCAAATTAGGGGCTTTTTGACACTACCAAATACGTCAGTACAAACACCTATATGCTTTAACCATTGTTTTGTGCCTCCTTGGCATGACAGGTCTTACCATGACTGGGGAGAGAAGGGCTTGGTGTCAATCAGTGACCTGTACATTGATAGTAAATTCGCATCATTTAGTCAACTGAAGGAAAAATACAATTTATCTCATTCACATTTCTTTCGGTATCTGCAGGTTAGGCATTACATCCAATCAAAAATTGAAAATTTCAAAAATCTTCCAATAGAACATGAAATTTACAAGGTCTTTAAGAGCCTTCCTGACTCCAGGCATCTTATTTCTAAAATTGTACATTTGTTTGATGATTGCATTACTGCGCACACTGTGGGGACTAGGGATACATGGAGAGAGGAGTTGGGTATAGAACTGTCTGAATCCCTGTGGACTAAATGCTTGTCTAGGATCCGCTCTTGTTCTGTAAACAGCAGACACCAATTAATCCAATTTAAGATTGTCCATCGTCTGCATTATTCCAAAGTCAGATTGCACAGAATTTACCCCTCGGTCTCCCCAGTGTGTGACAGGTGTAATGTTTCAGAAGGTACGTTGTCTCATGCTTTTTGGTCCTGCTCTTCACTGACAAACTTTTGCTCAAAAATATTTGACTGGTACTCCAAAGCTTATAAAAGCCCCCTCCAGCCCGAGCCTGGACTTGTAATCTTTGGCTGCACACAAACAATGAGAACTGTTCCTGCTGCGATGCGACAACCACTGGAACTGGGACTGATCGTTGCAAAGAGACTAATATTGAAGGAGTGGAAGTCTCCCAATCCTCCTTCCTTCCAATTGTGGGTCACAGACATGTTATCGCTAATACAAATGGAAAAACTCCACACTGGCTCAATGAAGACTTTTACCAGCTTGTGGAACCCTTTTCTCGCCCACCTTGAAAAGGCCAAAATAGGCTAACTGTGCTCCTGTCCCAACAACTTTGTCTCCTGCCTCTCCTCTGTATTGTGCATCTGTTTGTAACTGACTGGTGATAGTTTATGCATCTGAGCCCTGTTGTTTTGTTTTGTTTTGTTTAAAAATGAAAAATTTAAATAAAATATTTTTAAAAAAAAAGAATAAGATCATCGCACCATAAAAATTGAAAATCTTGATGAACAAAAATGGAGACACCGCCTCCTGTTCTATACGGTGTTATGGCATGGACAGAGTTGTATCCTGGTAGTTCATAAATACCTGACTCTTTGAAGTTTTTTGTCATCCATGTTTCACTAAGACCAATGACAGAAAAGGTATGTTTCAATGTAGACAGAAAAGTGAACAAATGATCAACATTTTTTGGAAGACAGCGAATATTTAAATGCAAAACCAAAAATAAACTACTTCCATTAGATAATGAATCAGACAGTTGATTAAACTGCTCTTCACTGTAGTCTTTACAAGGCTGACTACTTTTTAAATTATTGAACAAGTTAAGATCTGGGTCTGCGTCTATGTTGTGATCATCCACATTACCATCTCCATTTAGGTCAAATGAACCCAAATAAAAGTGTGTTGTTGTGTACAGTCTCATCCTTATTATTGTGATTATTGATAGAAAGCTCTTGCTCATCACCAAGCATGTTATAGGGAAACTCAGAAGCACAGGTTTCACAAAACCACGATGACCATAGTTCGGAGTCATAGTTTGAGATGGGGAAGCAGCTTAAATTAATTATGTAATAATGTAATAGATTTTCACCTCATTGTGTAATAACGCCACATTTTGTAACAATCTGACGCATTTTGTAATAAAATTCTTGAACACAATATGTAATAAACTTTGCTGCATTTTGTACTAAGTTGTTACATATTGCATCAGTTATTACAAAATGCAGGTGTTGCACTTTTTTATGAAGAAAATGCAATGATCTGGTGCATTATGTAATAAACCACCAAAAAGGATGTCTTCATTAGAGCTGGGTATCGATTCAGATTTCCCAAATCGATTCAATTCGATTCGATTCGCGATTCGATTCGATTTTCAATTCGTTTAAGGACATTTCAGTCACAGTACCAATTTTACTTGAATATGGAAGAGATTCTCAGAGAACCAATGCTGTAAATAGTAGAAACTAACTTTAACTTGGTGCACTATTTAAGATATTAATGTCTACATTAAGAATTGAGCCCAAAGCAGTTCAATTAATTGTGTAATTTCTATTAGACATGACCTGACTAAAACAAAAATGTAATAATTTAAATCCAATCAAATCACAAGGCAGGCAGTGTAAATAAGGAGGCTACAAACGCACTACACTGAGGACGTTCACTTTGCTGCTTGTGACTGTCTCACAGAGCTTTTGTTTTTGTGCAGTATGTTGCAGTAAACTGTCCAGCATCTCCACTGTGCTGTTCCACTGTGTCACCACGTCAATCACCAGCTTATGTCCAGGCATGTTGTTGTACTTTTATTTTTTTTTTTAGCCTACTAAATGTCTTTGTCCATTGTTTCTTTAAATGCCAGGGGATTAAGGGATGGAGTTAAGCGTAAAGCTTTATTTTTATTTATTAAACAGCTTAAAGTCAATTTTGCCTTTTTTACAAGAAACCCACTCAGTGACCGAGGATTCAGTTTTTTGGAAAAATCAATGGGGTAATACTATCTGGTTTTCGCATGGATCAGTGCATTCTGCAGGGGTCTCTATTATAAAATCCAATTTTGGGGGAGATGTGTTACACTCTGTACTTGATACTCATGGTCATTTTGTATGTTTAGTAATTAAATTAAAAAATGACGTTTTCATTTTGATTAATATCTATGGATACAATGCCAGGTTGGAGAATGAAAGGCATCTTGAAACTCTGGACCACAAAATTAGTCTTCTCACTCTACAATTTCCTAATGCATATGTAATCATTGGTGGTGATTTTAATGTAGTCATAAATGAGCAGCAAGATCGATGGCCACCTGGAAAATTATCAGTCGCAAACTTATGCCTAAAAGCATTAATGAATAAGTATGATCTAATCGACATTTGGAGGGAGAAGTTTCCTAACAATAGATTGTTTACATGGAGTAACAGGGATGGCTCCAGGCAATCAAGATTAGATTATTGGCTTGTGCCAAGCTCCTTGCATAAGGACTCCATATCTGTTCATATTTTCACCTGTGCCAAAAAAAATTCTTATTGGAAGATGAATGGTTCCTTACTTAAACATGATAATGTAAAAGCTGAACTGACCAGACTGATAAATTACTATTGGGGCAAAGCCCAACGTGAAGAGATGTACTGTAAAAACTGGGAATTTCTTAAATATGAAGTTGGTAGATACATAAGAAATTACGGTAGCAATTTAGTAAAATCAAGACGTAAGACAGAGGAGGACGTTATTTCTCAAATTACTGCTCTCACTTCCGTCTCACCTGAAAGCCTAACAGAAAATGATAAATTGAAATTGACAGAACTGCAAAAGAAACTTGATGACATATTTAAAAGGAAAGCAGAAGGGGCTTTTATTAGGTCGAGGCAAAAGTAGTTGGAAGAGGGGGAGCAGATGGCTTCCTATTTTTTTAAACTGGAGAAGTCTAGAGCTAAGTATAACTCAATCTCCGAGCTGAATATTGAAGGAATTGTTACAGATGATGCAAAGACAATATCCTGGTTTTGTTACAATTATTTCTCATCTCTTTACAAGACAAAATTTGATTATAGAGAAATGGAAACATTTTTCTGTCGGGTGGATTCAGTTCAAACTATAAGTCATGAAGACAAGCTAAGATGTGAGCTTCCAATTAGTCAGCAGGAGGTAAAGGATGCCATAAAATGCCTGAAAAGCAATCGGTCACCTGGAAATGATGGAATAGTTTTTATAATAATAATTTTATATCATGTTCGCTGAGTTGGTGACACCATTTTTGTTTAAAGTGTTTTTAGAAAGCATTGCAAAAGGAGAACTCCTGGCCACAATGACCCAAGGGGTTATTAACTTAATACCTAAGCCTAAAAAAGATCAGCTCCTTATTGAAAATTAGAGGCCCATAACCTTATTGAATAATGATTACAAACTTTTCGCTTTAATATTTGCAAAACGTTTTAAATGTGTCTTGGATTCAATTATAGATGAAAATCAGTCAGGCTTTATGCCCAGGAGACATATTTTTAACAATATAAGATTGGTCCTTGACCTTATTGATTATTTTGACTTGATTATAGATGACAGTTATATCCTGTTCTTGGACTTCCATATGGCATTTGATACAGTTGAGCACCCCTTCATGTTCCATTGTCTTGAAAGGTGTGGCTTTGGGAGTTACTTTTGTAATGCCATGAAAATACTATACACTAACAGTAATGGGACTGTGAAACTGACAAATGGCACAACCCAGCGCTTCTATCTTGAACGTGGGATAAGGCAGGGTTGCCCAGTTTCAGTTTATCTTTTCCTGGTTGTTGCACAGGTATTTTGTACATATATCAAAAGTCAAAGCTTGGAGGGCATCTCAATAGCCAACCAATCCATTCTCATCAGTCAATTGGCTGATGATACCACACTGTTTCTCAAAAATGCCTTGCAAGTAAAGCCAGCTATCCAGTTCATCAATACATTTTCTAAGGCCTCAGGATTATTTTTAAACGTAACTAAATGTGAGCTTTTTGCTTTAAAACACAATGATATTACTTCTATTGACGGGATTAGTGTTAAAAGTAAAGTATCCTATCTAGGTGTTACGATTGCTAAGAATCCACTTGAGAGATGCAATTTAAATTTTGAGCCAAGAATAAAAAAGGCAGAACATAGATTCAACCTCTGGCTGCAGAGGGATTTATCTCTGAGGGGGCAAGTTTTGCTGTCCAAGGCTGAGGGCATCTCGTTGGCTTTGGATAGCAAAACAGCTAAGAAAATCGATCAGATGCTATTTAAATTCCTTTGGAAAAACCGGATACATTACATCAGAAAATCTGTGGTGATCAATAATTGCAGAAATGGTGGTCTAGATTTTTTTGATTTCTCCACCTTAAATAATGTATTTAAAATTAATTGGTTAAAGTTTTTTTTGAATAATGACTCAAACATGTGGAATTTCATCCCTCGTTTTGTATTCAGTCAAATTGGTGGCTTACCTTTCCTGCTTGTCTGTAATTATCAGATCAACAAAATACCCCTAAAATTATCTGACTTCCACAAACAGGTTTTACTGGCATTGAAAATGGTTTACAGTCACAATTTCTCACCCCACAGATATTACATTTGGAACAACGGTGACATACTACATAAAAGAAAGAGCCTCTACCTAGAGAAATGGATGGAGAAACAAATTTATTTGGTTGCACAGTTAATTGAGGATGGATGTTTAATAAGTTTTGAACAGTTCATAGAAAAGTGTAACTTTCCAGTTCCTTACGAAGAATTTCTTAAAGTAATGAAAGCTATCCCTGCAGGAGCCGTTTCTCTCTGTGGAAGTATTACCCCAGTTACAGATGTGGTGTGTCCCCGTGATACTTTTTGTGGAAAAGTGTGTTTCGGGACTCGCAAGAAAAATAACAGAGCCATACGTAGTTTATTTCAAAAGCAAATTTATACGAAACCATACATAATTTCTTACTGGGCTCAATGTTGTGATTCTATACCTTGGGAAAGGGTCTGGTTGTTGCCCTACAAGTATGTTATTACTAATAAAGTAAGAGAAATTTTGTTCAAAATCCTACATCGGATATACCCTGTTAAACAATCTATGTTAAAACTTAAAAAACACATTTATATATCCTTCTCTCTATGTCTTGCAATCCCCGAAACAGTGCCACATATTTTTTGGCATTGCCAGTTCACAAAGAAGCTGTGGAAGGACGTAACCAAATTTATCTCTGTAAAATTACATGTGAAGTTTAACCTGCTCTATCAATACGTCATTTGGTTTCTTCTCAGATAACATTAGTAAGGATAAGGCTTTTGTGATTAACTTACTACTTCTCTTAGCAAAGTCATACATCCATAAATGCAAATTCTCTGGGCAAAAGCCAACCTTTTTAGTTTTTTACAAAAACGTGAAAGCATACTTAAGTACAATTGCAAAACTAGAAAATCTTAAAGCAATTAGAACTATTGAAATCTGTGGGAAGTTTGAAATCTCTGCATGATCTAAAGTGTTCAGAACTTCAAAACGTGTAACTGTCTCCTGGGTTGTTCAAAATCCTTGTAAGCTGTTAATTTGTTCTGTTTGTTTTTTGATTTCCCTGAGTTGTAGTTTTTTTTGTTTTTTTTTTCTTCTCAGTTGTCTGAACATTTTAATTGTTTTTAATATCTTTCATCTAAGCCCTATTTTACCCTGGCAGCTTTGTTTTTTGTCTATGTGTATAGAGGGAGTTCAAAGGTTTAAATGTAAACAAAGGAGGCCGGTTGAGCTACGCATGGAGTAGGACGTCGTATTGGAGGCTCCCACAGATTTCGCCTTAAATACTGTTTTATTTGCATCTTGTGCGCATCAAACAGGATTTGGACCAGAAAACACGTAAAGTTACAATCTTATTTCCTAGTTAAATTTAAGTATGGCCAACAGAAATAAAGGTGGACGTCAGGCAACTCAAACTCTACTCCGGCCTTGTCCCCAGTCTGGGACCTCGCCTCCGTGTGACGCTCCTCCACCCCCAGAGTGCACCTCTGCCCGGCCTTATGCGTCTGCCGATACCTCAGCCCTGAAACTTGAGCTGCTTGCAGAGATGCGCAAGGAAATCGCGGACATTTTCAAAACCGAATTACGTGCTGCTCTCGGTGAGGATTTATCTACAATCAAATCTGAGCTACAAGCAGTAAAGACGCAGTTAACCTCCGACAGAGCAGCAACTGACGCGGAGTTGGGAAAGTTGAAAGGTACGGTGGGGGAGATGGAGCTGAGTTTATCGACTTGTACTGATGACATTGTTGCTATTCAAGATAAAATTGCAACCTTATCTGCTGACATGACCAAATTAGAAAATAAATGCGAGGATCTGGAGGCTAGATCGCGCCGCAACAACATCAGGATTGTGGGAGTGCCCGAGGAAGAGGGTAACATCTCTACTGTATTTGTAGCGGCATTACTTAAAGAAGCTTTCAGCCTAGACAAGGAACCGCTGCTGGACAGGTGCCACAGGACCCTCCAGTCCAAACCCAGAGCCGGTGAGCGTCCCCGCGCTTTCGTAGCACGACTGCATTATCACTCTGACTGTGTTGACATTCTGCGGCGAGCGAGAGAACACGGCAGGATCAACATCAGGAATATGGCCATCTCCATCTTCCCAGATTATACTGCAAAGATAGCGCGGGCACGAGCCATGTTCAACGATATACGACGTCAGCTACGAGGGATGGAAGGCGTGAGATATGGACTGGTACACCCGGCTCGTCTGCGCATATCATATGATGGAGTGGAGAAGGTGTTCCAGACACCTGATGAGGCACATGTCTTCATCAAGAAGATACACAGTGGAGCAAATGCTGGTAATGCTTGAGAAAATCTTTACTATGAGTACTGACACTATGTAGCATACTTAACAATACTTTACTCTTTAAGTCACCTTGCGTGTTTTATATTGTGCAGCCACCATTTCTGTTTTTTCTCTTGTTTTTTTTCCCAACTGGTTGCAGTGTAAATGATAAGGCTCGAATCTTTACTTTTTTCATACAGACCTTTTGCAATTTTCTAAGGTTAAACAGTTTAGTTGTGACCTATGGCACTTATTATAAAATCTAGAGCTGTATTGAAGTACACTGTAGTTCAATCTGCACAATTTTATCAGGATGTTTCTTTTGTTGTGTAGTTTTTTCTTGGTTTTCTTTCCCTCGTCTTATGGTAATTCTTTATAATATTCCTTACTGAAACTAGTTTAAGTCGCAATGTGTTGATATCTTCGAAGAGAGGAGCTGCCTGTTCTCTCGGTATCTTGATTTTCAAACAGTTCACAGTCATCCCATTGTAGTTGATATTTTTCTTAACTTCTTATTAGACATATTATGTTCTTCCTAAGCTGGTCACGTAAATTTTTGCACGAGCTTGTTTCATATATTGCGATCTGTGGGACTCCATTGGCTCACCTTAGCCTCAAGACGTTCACACCTTTTGTATGTGTCAGGGGGGGCTGAGGTCTGAACCCACGTGCAGACACAGTCAGGCAGAGACAGGTGGGGGTTTAAATAAGGTTTATTTAACCCAAAAAACAGGATAAAACAGGACAGGAACTAAACACACTAAACAAAACTAAAGCAGTAAGAAAACCGAACCAAAAGCCGAATAAAACAAGAAACAGGATAATTTAGAACTAAAGAAGCAAAACTAAAACTCACGATTGGCGGGGGGGGGGGGGAAGAGGGCAGGCAGGATCCACGGGCCGGGCGTCGGAGAGCCGGCCGTGGCGTCTGGCGGAGAGCCGGCTGGAGCCGATCCTCTTCGACGGGACAGGAGTCGAGATCTCTCGGCAGGAACCAGGATTCGTATCTGCCGATAGCAGGAACATGGACTCCCGGGAGGCTCCCGACACCTCCAGGAACGGGCTAGAAGGGACCGTGCTACGAGCGGCAGCCAACAGCGGCAGCCCCGGGCAGCACGGAAACAGAGGCTATGATCTGGCAATGAATAACCGGTTGAACTGATCTTTATTGGTGGGGTGATTGTTGAGGAGTGCAGGAACACGGCCGCCCGGAGTTGCCGCTGATTGGCGATTACCGACTCGCTGCAGCTGTGGGGCAGAACCCGGGCTGCAGCCAGAGGACAGAGGAGGGGAAAGGAGGGAGCCAGACCGGACAGGGGTGAGAGCGAGGGGGGGGGGCGAGCAGGGACCCTGACAGTACCCCCCCCTCAATGTGCGCCTCCTGGCGCACAACAAGAACTAGACTGGGTGCCGGGAAACAGTGTCCGAATGACAGGGGGGAATCCAAACAGGGCCCAGTTCATGAGCCGGGTGAAAGAAGGGGGTCTGGAGGCAGCCAAAACGAAAACTCAAAGTGTCCCACACAATTTAGGGTAGCCCGGGTACAGACCAAAAGCAAAAACTTCAAAAAGGCAGCACAGTCCAAGGGAGCAGTCCAGAGGCACATTAAGTAAGCAGTCCAAACAAAAGGCGTTGCCCCAGAGGGCGGCTCAGAAGCCGAGTCCACCAAACAAGACAATTCCAAACAACCGAAAAACAGACCAGGGAGCAGTCCAGGGACTGGTCAAAAGGACGGAAAGGCAGGGTCGCTCCTGAGGACGACCCGGAGACCGTGCTGGCGGCCGGCGGTCGGGCAGGAGGCGGGTCCCCTCGGGAGGCCGGGCTGGCGGCCGGCGGTCGGGCAGGAGGCGGGTCCCCTCGGGAGGCTGGGCTGGCGGCCGGCGGTCGGGCAGGAGGCGGGTCCCCTCGGGAGGCCGGGCTGGCGGCCGGCGGCCGGGCAGGAGGCGGGTCCCCTCGGGAGGCCGGGCTGGCGGCCGGCGGTCGGGCGGAGGCGGGACCCCTCTGGAGGCCGGGCTGGCGGCCGGCGGCGGGCAGGAGGCGGGTCCCCTCGGGAGGCCGGGCTGGAGGCCGGCGACGGAGCGGGAAACGGGACCCCTCTGGAGGCCGGGCAGGAGGCCGGCGACGGAGCGGGAAACGGGACCCCTCTGGAGGCCGGGCAGGAGGCCGGCGACGGAGCGGGAAACGGGACCCCTCTGGAGGCCGGGCAGGAGGCCGGCGACGGAGCGGGAAACGGGACCCCTCTGGAGGCCGGGCAGGAGGCCGGCGACGGAGCGGGAAACGGGACCCCTCTGGAGGCCGGGCAGGAGGCCGGCGACGGAGCGGGAAACGGGACCCCTCTGGAGGCCGGGCAGGAGGCCGGCGACGGAGCGGGAAACGGGACCCCTCTGGAGGCCGGGCAGGAGGCCTGCGACGGAGCGGGAAACGGGACCCCTCTGGAGGCCGGGCAGGAGGCCTGCGACGGAGCGGGAAACGGGACCCCTCTGGAGGCCGGGCAGGAGGCCGGGCAGGCACCCCACCGCAGAGCAGGAGGCGGGGCCCCTCTGGAGGCTGGGCTGGCGGCCCACCGCAGAGCAGGAGGCGGGGCCCCTCGGGAACAGGAACTGTAACCGGATCCGGTGACGCGGCGGCGTCGGGCCCCTCGGGAGCAGGAGCTGGAACCGGATCCGGTGACGCGGCGGCGTCGGGCCCCTCGGGAGCAGGAGCTGGAACCGGATCCGGTGACGCGGCGGCGTCGGGCCCCTCGGGAGCAGGAGCTGGAACCGGATCCGGTGACGCGGCGGCGTCGGGCCCCTCGGGAGCAGGAGCTGGAACCGGATCCGGTGACGCGGCGGCGTCGGGCCCCTCGGGAGCAGGAGCTGGAACCGGATCCGGTGACGCGGCGGCGTCGGGCCCCTCGGGAGCAGGAGCTGGAACCGGGACCGGTGACGCGGCGGCGTCGGGCCCCTCGGGAACAGGAGCTGGAACCGGGACCGGTGACGCGGCGGCGTCGGGCCCCTCGGGAGCAGGACCTGGAACCGGGACCGGTGACGCGGCGGCGTCGGGCCCCTCGGGAACAGGAGCTGGAACCGGGACCAGTGACGCGGCGGCGTCGGGCCCCTCGGGAACATCAGCCGGTGAGACGGCATCGGGCCCCTCGGGAACATCAGCCGGTGAGACGGCATCGGGCCCCTCGGGAACAGCAGCCGGTGAGACGGCATCGGGCCCCTCGGGAACAGCAGCCGGTGAGACGGCATCGGGCCCCTCGGGAACAGCAGCCGGTGAGGCGGCATCGGGCCCCTCGGGAACAGCAGCCGGTGAGGCGGCATCGGGCCCCTCGGGAACAGCAGCCGGTGAGGCGGCATCGGGCCCCTCGGGAACAGCAGCCGGTGAGGCGGCATCGGGCCCCTCGGGAACAGCAGCCGGTGAGGCGGCGTCGGGCCCCTCGGGAACAGCAGCCGGTGAGGCGGCGTCGGGCCCCTCGGGAACAGCAGCCGGTGAGACGGCGTCGGGCCCCTCGGGAACAGCAGCCGGTGAGACGGCGTCGACGACCCGCTCGGGAACAGGAACAGGATCAGAGGAGACGGCGTCGACGACCCACTCGGGAACAGGAACAGGATCAGAGGAGACGGCGTCGACGACCCGCTCGGGAACAGGAACAGGATCAGAGGAGACGGCGTCGACGACCCGCTCGGGAACAGGAGCAGGCTCAGAGGAGACGGCGTCGACGACCCGCTCGGGAACAGGAACAGGATCAGAGGAGACGGCGTCGACGACCCGCTCGGGAACAGGAACAGGATCAGAGGAGACGGCGTCGACGACCCGCTCGGGAACAGGAACAGGATCAGAGGAGACGGCGTCGACGACCCGCTCGGGAACAGGAACAGGATCAGAGGAGACGGCGTCGACGACCCGCTCGGGAACAGGAACAGGATCAGAGGAGACGCCGTCGACGACCCGCTCGGGAACAGGAACAGGATCAGAGGAGACGCCGTCGACGACCCGCTCGGGAACAGGAACCGGACCAGGAGTGGCGCCGTCAGGGACCCCCTCGGGAGCTGGATCCGGACCAGGAGTGGCGCCGTCAGGGACCCCCTCGGGAGCTGGATCCGGACCAGGAGTGGCGCCGTCAGGGACCCCCTCGGGAGCTGGATCCGGACCAGGAGTGGCGCCGTCAGGGACCCCCTC
Source organism: Dascyllus trimaculatus (assembly GCA_024666655.1). Classification (NCBI taxonomy): domain Eukaryota; kingdom Metazoa; phylum Chordata; class Actinopteri; family Pomacentridae; genus Dascyllus; species Dascyllus trimaculatus. The sequence continues at coordinate 10,233,057 of CM045451.1, read as the reverse complement.
GGGAACTGGAACCAGAACCGGACAGGCGACCCCCTCAGGAACAGAATCAGGATCAGGATCAGGTGAGGAAGCGTCGTCGACCTCCTCGGAGACAGGATCAGGTGAGGCAGCGTCGTCGACCCCCTCGGAAACCGGATCAGGTGAGGCAACGTCGTCGACCCCCTCGGAAACCGGATCAGGTGAGGCAGCGTCTCGACCCCCTCGGGAACAGGAACCGGACCGGCATCGGGATCTGGAGGGGCGTCTGCGACCCCCTCGGGAACTGGAACCGGACCGGCATCGGGATCTGGAGAGGCGTCTGCGACCCCCTCGGGAACAGGAACCGGACCGGATCGGGATCTGGAGAGGCGTCGGCGACCCCCTCGGGAACAGGAACCGGACCGGGATCGGGATCTGGAGAGGCGTCGGCGACCCCCTCGGGAACAGGAACCGGACCGGGATCGGGATCTGGAGAGGCGTCGGCGACCCCCTCGGGAACAGGAACCGGACCAGGCAAGAGGCGACGTCGACCCCCTCGGAACAGGAACCGGACCAGGCAGAGAGGCGCCGTCGACCCCCTCAGGAATGGCCAGGATGCAGGTGCTCGGCAGCTGGACCTCCGCGGCGCTCGGCAGCTGGACCTCCGCGGCGCTCGGCAGCTGGACCTCCGCGGCGCTCGGCAGCTGGACCTCCGCGGCGCTCGGCAGCTGGACCTCCGCGGCGCTCGGCAGCTGGACCTCCGCGGCGCTGGGGAGCGGCGAGGTCTGGGCGCTGGGGGGCGGCGAGGTCTGGGCGCTGGGGGGCGGCGAGGTCTGGGCGCTGGGGGGCGGCGAGGTCTGGGCGCTGGGGAGCGGCGAGGTCTGGGCGCTGGGGGGCGGCGAGGTCTGGGCGCTGGGGAGCGGCGAGGTCCGGCGTTTGGAACCACGCCTCCTCCTGGATGGCTTTCCAGGAGGTGGGTCCTTCGGGTGCTGGGGGGCAGGTTTTATTGCCCAGCGGGTTCCCCAGAAGGGAGACTTCCTGTCGTCATCTGACAGGGTCTCTGGGGCATCTGGGGAATTACTGTCCAGTCCAAGGGCTCTATCCAGCAACCATGAGGACAGAGCGCTGGAGGATATGGAGATGGGTGGTAACTGGCATGGGGGTGCTGAATCAGGTAGGTGGTAGGGTTGTGGCGTGGCTGGAGTGGTGGCTGGTTGCAGGCTCATCACCCCAATACGGACCGTAAGTGATGAGGGTTCGGGGTGTGCTGGCTGAGCACTGGCTAGCTCTGTGACAGGAGGGGAGTGGGCCGACTGGGACCCCAGAGAACTAATAAAGTCCTGAATATACCCCGGTAATGCTGCCTGTAGCCAGGGCTTCCGGGCAGCTTCTCGTTGGGCCAAGGACTGATACGCTTTCTTGAGGGGGGCATCTTTGGCCTCTTTCCACAGTCCATAAAAATGAAAAATAATGCACCAATATTTGCCCAAGTCCTCCTCCTCGAATGGATCTATGGGGGAGACTGGAGTCTGGTCTGAGCTAGGTTCAGTGTCTGCTGGGTTCATATTTGGCGCGGTCATACTGTCAGGGGAATGCTCAGGTTTGAGCCCAAATGCAGACACTACAGCAGGCGGACAGGCAGGTGGGTTACACAAAGTAACTTTATTGACAGAACACAAATGAGAACCAACTGAACTAAGGAAAATTACAGAAACCTGACTACTAACTAATAAACCGGAGGGACTCAGGGGGTAACGAAAGCATAAAACTAGACTAACAAATCATGAGAACGGAACTAGACTAAAACTGAAACCAACGCAGAATAAAGAAATAAATTCAGGAACAAAACTGAACCAAACCCCATACAAAAACTGGGGAAGCTACAAATCACTAACAAAACTCTAAACAAATAACTTCAGGGAGAACTTAAGACCTACAGGTGAAAGAACTAAACAACACTAACAAAACGGGGAACTAGAAATACAGAATAATTAAACGGAATCAGGAGAACGGAACGGGTAAACAAAACCTAATACAAAAAACAGGCGAAACTACAAAAACCTAGGGATAACTCTTACTGACTAATCAAAAGGAGGACAAAGGAAAACTGGATAGAGTAAACTAAGGCAGGACAAACAAAACGGCTTACTCACTAAACCAAAACAAAGGGACGAACGGGTTCGGGGAAGAGCGGCAGGTACAGGCAGGGTCCGGAGGGCGGCTGTGTCGCAGAAGCCGGTGGGGTGCTCAGGGAGGGCAGACGAAAGACCAAGGAGGGGACCGGCAGAGAACAGGGCAGCATAGCTTATGACCGCGCACCGAGAGTCAGCAACAACAGAGTTAAATACCGGTGGTGATTAGACCCCGGTGCGCGGTCCCGCGGCTGCCTCCAATAGCCGCAATCAACACCAGGCTGAGAACACGGTGAGGGAGAGAGACGGGGCCAGGGCGGGGATCCTGACAGTGAACCACTGTTCTAGCTCGTTCATGTGTAAATTATTAAAAACCATAGGGAGAATTGGTTTAGGTTGGTCAAATGGGATTTTTTTTCAATATCTCTTGTTCTGAGCAAAATGCACAACTTTTTACTATAGAAGATATAATATATTAATGATTTGAAATGCACTTTAACGCAAAATAAGGTGCAGGTGACAAACAAATATCAACATAAAACTTCTCCAGTTGATAACTTACATGAAGAAAATGATTCTTTGTATTGCAAGTTTCTTGAAATATTATGTTTACGTATGCAAAGGATGTGTTGGTTCATTAAAATGTCCATATTTGAGTACGTTTCCAGAACAGACATCTGAATGTTGGATGAAGTAAAAAGGTTTTTTTCACCTGGTTGACATGTTAGAGCCAAAGACGTTTACAAAGGGCTCCTTACTATGTTAAGCACTATGAGATGACACATGTTGTAAATATGCGCTATGCAAATAGAATAGAATTGAATTGAAAACATTTTCTTTTGATCACCCCATAAATGAGAAAAAATGCTGTCAACAGCTGAGGGAGGGGGGGAAAAGATCAATTTTACTACATGTTTTTGGGAATAAAGTGTTCTATAAATCAGGCTGTGAATGATATATGAACAAACGGCTCAGTGAAAACCTTCAGAATAAAGATGGGAAATAAAACTGGTGAGTTTGATTTATGTGAGTAGTGCTGAAGTGGAGATTTGTGGCTCAGAATATAAACAAAACTGTAAAATTCCATATGTTTTAATTGGAAACCACATGTTACAGGTTCAAATCTGAATAAATCTCACAGTGAAATGTGAGTGTGCACAATAGATATTTAACAATTTGTCACATTGATTACAAAAATATGTTGCTGCCTGTTGAGCGAAATGTTATTATCACATAAACATATATACTAATTCACTTTGTTATTAACAAATAATAACTATATCACAATATTAATAAAATACAGGATTATTATTATTATTATTATTGATAAATATAAATAATAAATATTTATTTTTAATATTTGTATAATCATTATCATAAAATAATAATAAATGTAATTATTATTACAATTATTATAAAAATTACAAAAATTCGCTCTTAAGGATCAATAAAGGATTTCTATTTGATTCTTGCTATAACTGATTTTTAAAAATTTATTTTATTTTGCTAAATTGAGACAATTATTGATGCATGACGTTCACTACAGTGGATAGTTTCATTTTCACTTATGAAAAAATAATGGTAAAACATATGGATTAAACTGTGATCAAAGTATTTCCTAAACTACAGTTAATGAAACTTTTTTTCTATCTATATGTTTCTTATTAGATAATACATATTCCAGAAATGACAGCCACATTTCCATCTGTTGTTTGGGATTTATGATGCAGTTTTTTTCAGAGTGACAGATATTAAGAAAGACAATATAGTAATAGTGAGAAGGCTTGGGAGATTGTTCCGTGGTGGTTTGGAGTAATTAAATGATGTGGTTTTAGTTGAAGTTTCAGTCACATAAAATGACTAGAGAGAGACAGCAAAAAGTCCAATGAGAACCTGAACATTGCATTTATGTGGAAAGTGCATTAACTGATAGATCACCAGACTCCCCAAACACACTGCTGATTTGCACCTTTAAGTAACAATGCAAAATCTCTTTTGATCATGGTGGCCTTTTAGCATTATGGATCCTTTGTTCAGTTAACATACAGATATCACTGTGAATGTCATTAAACCACACTTGCCACTCAGCTTTTCTCTGTTACAGAGCTTTCTACACTGTATTGAACGGCATTGTTTTCCACAGTAGCATTTAGCAACTCATTTGGGTATAATGCTTTACAGTGTTTGTTCTGGTATCTCCGCAAATCCCCGCAGTGTTTCTCATCAGTCATCACACTGCGTATTGTTAAGCAGACTGCAGCAGACGGATAAAGGCTGGGAGACTTGAAAACATAAAATAAAGATAACAGGGTAGTTGAAGCTAACTGCGGCGGCAATTGTGCAGCTGTTGATCTTCAGTAAATTTACATAGCGAGCATGTCACTGGCTTTGTAAAGACGATAATGAGGAGCTGGCTCATTGTATAGTGTAATGCAAATAGAAAAAAGCATGAGGAGATCAGAATCTGTTTTCATAATCTCACGAGAAGCTGGATTGTCCTTCGTGGCCCTGACATACGTTGTAGTGCTTCAGAATTTAATATTAACCTAATAGATTCAGTCTGTTCTAAAAGAGACGCTTCTAACCTCCTCTTCATCTTCGCACTTGCCTTGATGCTACTTGCCTCACCAATCAGCTCGCCTACTGATCGGGACTATTCATCATGAGCTGGTTGAGGAGATACTGGAAGCTGGCAGAGGTTGAGGAAGGAGGGGAGGGGAATCACGTATGTCCTATCTGAAGGTCTCTCTCCCTTGCCAGATCCCGTGGCCGCTCAAGGATAATGAATTCCATCTCCCTGCCCCTTCACCTCTCAGTATACAGCAGGGTTACTGACTCTCAACGCATTATGCCCAGATAACCAGAAAGTGGGGAAACTTTAAGATGCCTGGACGTTGTGTTTTTCTCACAGCAGGCTCGTGCTGGTGCAGCTTAGGGGGCAGATGGACTTGTTTTGTGGGTGTTATTGTTTGAATAACCTTTTGCTCGGAGCAGAGTGGAGACATGGCAGCCAATACTTCATGCCTCTGCAGCACGGTTTCTGTACTGTAACCTTAACCTATGGATTTTTGTCATCTACAGCGATCAGACACAGCATTATGACCACTGACAGGTGAAGTGAATAACATTGATCATATAAGTACGATGCACTATGTATCTTGGATTTTGGTATCCGCGTTGATGAGACTTAGACACCTGAATAAACATTGTCCCACAACAAACACACTCCCTCATGCAAATGGAAATCCCAAATGTCACTGACCTACCCCTACAGGAAAATGCACCCCACCACATGGAAAAACATCAAACAATCAGGAAAATGTTGAGGAACATGACAATGACCCAACATGTTGATTTGACCTCCAAACTTCCTACACCCCATTCTGATCAAGCATCAACAGGATGCAGTGGAACAAGTTTGATTGACAGAGCCCCCACTGCACAAGCCAGAGTACCCAAAGGATCCAGCGTTCTGGTTCCAGGCCCCATAGGACACCCCGAGAGGTCCTCCTTTCCAGGCCTAATGGTTCAGGGCATTTTTGATCACATAAAGGAGACCAACACATTATCAGGCAGGTGGTCATAATGTTATGCCTGGTCGGTGTATACTCACTGTAATCTTTGCAGCACCTCTACTGCATCCCAGTTACTGATTTTTATTAACCTTGCAGCTGATTCCCCCTTTTTTGCAGATAATTTATACATTAAATAAAATACAGCATTGCTTGTTATATCCATAACCAAATATCCAGCTCTTATCCAACACATTTTCCCCATTTTCTCACCAAAGCCTCTACATGCTCCAATTTTGAAAGTGCATCACCTGGCGAAGAGTCTGCTTCTCCTTTTCCTGCCACAGTATGAGTTTTTTTCTCAAAAGGCTCCAGATGGCTCAGGCTCCTTTTGTCGAGGCCCATCTGCACGCTTCCGCCGCTGATCTCTGTTCCTTGATACACACCATTCAATTACCCATGCACCTGCAGCGCTGGTTTCAATTTTCAGACGGAAGTGTTTGAACAAGCTTTTCACGCTTGTTGCTAAAGAAAATGAGAAGCCATTTCAAAGTTTCCCCACGTTAATATCTTTACAGCCTCCTTTATTGGAAATCAATGTTGAAGAGTGGCTTCATGACGGACCGGGTAAAATAGCTGTCCCTTTTCTTCTCCTCGGTGAATGATGACAGTCTTGAGCAACGCAGAACAATGCTTGAGATGTTTGCAGTTATCGTTTTTTTTATAACTCCGAATGTAATTCTCGGATTATGCAATTGGATGGGCTCGGTTATTGTTGTGACTTTTTTTCAGGGATTACATCCACACTGCGGATTAGTACAGAAATTGCTAAATTGAATTTTGGGGAGGTGCAGAAATGATAAAGAGAAATGTGGCTGTATGGTGTATTGCCTCAGTGTCGCTGAATAGACTCGCGCTTCGTCTTCAAAGAGCGGAAGACCTGAGAGGCGCTTGAAAGTGGCAGCCCCCTCTGATCCCTTTTTCTACACTCTAAACCGGCTTATTCAGCAACAGTTGAGCATCCTAAAGGAGGCTGATTTTCTGTGCATAGCTGTGTACCAAATGTAGAGGAAAAACTGTCACAGCATTATAAAGAAGAGTGCTGGTAACTGTGTGTGTGTAGTGGCTGCAATAATAACACAAAAAGTATGAGAATAATAGGGAAACTAATCAAGCAATCTATAAAGAGTGGAAATAAAAATGCTCAAGGCTAACTCTAATATCAGGAAAACTGCAGAGTCATTGTATTTTAACTCTGTAACACAACACACATCCATCTTCAGGTTGAAGTTTTTGTCCTAAATTCAAGCAAATGGACTGTTTTTAATGTTAGACCCTTATATTCGATTTATTTTCAAGGACATATCGCTTTTTGGAACTGTCAAACTGTTTTAAAAGTAGAAGGGAGGTATAACGCTTTGAAAGCTGCACTCTTCAATAGTTTCATGTTTTAAGTTTTATTATGACAATGGATCAAAGGACTCAGCAGCCTCACAGAATGCCCTCAGATCTATGGTATTGCAAGCATAACCTTTAATAAGCGAGTTGGACTATGTGGAAACTTTTGGCAAAGCATTTGAACAGCGTTAACAGTAGTAATCGTGGCTGCTGTGGTGGATAAGATCAATGGAAAATGCAGATCAATAGAAAGAGTCTACAAGAGAGAAGGTTGTGGAGACCAACAGCTTCATTTATTAGAGACTTGTGGTGGAATTTTACTAGACCTTTGGCCTCAGGCTGCTCAACATGGTGGTAAAACAACATGTATTTGGTTACAGTTACAGTGCAATAGTATGTTTGAAAAGCACGTCACCTCCACTTTCCGCTTGCCATAGTTTCTGACGTAACTACAGATATCTGCAGCATCTAGTCAAAATTCTATTTTAAGATATCTGTAATCACAGTTTGACAAGGCAGAATTGCAGTTTGAGAAATCTACACCACTGACTAGTTAAAACTAAATTTAAGAATCTAAAAAGGACAATGTAGAGATCATGAACTGAAGAGAATTTAAGACATCTTGAAACTGAATTATGACCAGTTTTAGACCAGTTCTTAGAGCAAGAACCGCCTATTATTCATCTTTAATTGAGAAAAACAAAAACAACCCCAGGTTTTTGTTCAGCACTGTAGCCAGGCTGACAAAGAGTCACAGCTCTGTGGAGCCTTGTGTTCCTTTGGATCTCAGTAGTGAAGATTTCATGACCTTCTTCACTAATAAAGTTTTGAATATTAGGCAGAAAATCCTGAACATGTCTTTAGGAGCAGCAGCTCTGGAAGCATCCATAGGACCAGATTTATGCTTGGACTACTTCTCTGCTGTAAATCTGCCAGAGCTCATATCAATAGTAAACTCCTCTAAACCAGCAACATGTTCGCTAGATCCCATCCCCACTAGATTGTTCAAGGATATATTTCCTTTAATTAACAATGCTGTTTTAAATATCATTAACTTCTCTCTACTAACAGGCTATGTACCACAGGCTTTTAAAGTTGCTGTAGTAAAGCCACTTCTAAAAAAGCCTACTCTAGATCCAGGTGTTTTAGCCAATTATAGGCCCATATCCAACCTCCCTTTTATCTCTAAAGTTTTAGAAAAAGTTGTTGCAAACCAATTATGTGATTATCTGCATATAAATGGTTTGTCTGAAGAATTTCAGTCAGGATTTAGAATCCATCATAGTACAGAGACAGCGCTGGTAAAGGTTACCAATGATCTTCTAATAGCCTCAGACAGTGGATTAGTTTCTATACTTGTTCTTTTGGATCTTAGTGCTGCTTTTGATACAGTTGATCACAGCATCTTATTACAGAGACTGGAATATCTTATTGGGATTAAAGAAACCGCTCTAAAGTGGTTTAAATCATATTTATCAGACAGATTCCAGTTTGTTCATGTTAATGGCGATTCTTCCACCCGCACTAGAGTCAGTTATGGAGTTCCACAGGGTTCTGTATTAGGACCAATATTATTTACTCTGTACATGCTTCCTCTAGGAAACATTATTAGGAAGCACTGCATAAATTTCCATTGTTATGCAGATGATACCCAGTTATATTTATCTATGAAACCCAATGAAACCAATCAGTTGGTCAAACTCCAAGCATGTCTGAAGGACATAAAGGACTGGATGACCTGTAATTTTCTTCATTTAAATTCTGACAAAACTGAGGTTATTGTATTTGGCCCGAAACACCTCAGAAACACAATATCTAACCAGATTGTTACCCTAGATGGTATTGCCTTAGCCTCCAGCTCTACTGTAAAAAACCTTGGAGTTATTTTTGATCAGGATATGTCCTTCAACTTACATATAAAACAAGTCTGCAGGACGGCATTCTTTCATTTACGTAATATTGTCAAAATCAGAAATATCTTGTCTCAGAGTGATGCTGAGAAACTAATCCATGCATTTGTAACTTCCAGGCTGGACTATTGTAATTCTTTATTGTCAGGATGTCCCAGTAACTCTCTTAGAAACCTCCAGCTGATCCAAAATGCTGCAGCCAGAGTTCTGACAGGAACCAGTAAAAGAGATCATATTTCTCCTGTATTGGCTTCTCTTCATTGGCTTCCTGTAAAATCCAGGATAGAATTTAAAATCCTGCTTCTAACATACAAAACTGTTAACGAACAAGCTCCATCTTATCTTAAAGACCTTATTGTACCTTATCATCCGAACAGAGCCCTTCGCTCTGAGACTGCAGGTTTACTTGTGGTTCCCAGAGTTTCCAGAAGTAGAATGGGAGGCAGAGCCTTCAGTTATCAGGCTCCTCTCTTGTGGAATCAGCTCCCAGTTTGGGTTCGGGGGGCAGACACCCTCTCTTCTTTTAAGATTAAGCTTAAAACTTTCCTATTTGACAAATCTTATAGTTAGGGCTGCTCAGGACCACCTGAGCTGTCCCTCAGTTAAGCTGCCATAGGTTTAGACTGCTGGGGGACTCACATGATGCACTGGGCTCCTCTCCTCTCCTCTCCTTTCTGTACTGTCATATATCACCATTACATATGACTAACCTATGTTTCCCCCCCGAGGTTCTGTGTCCTGCTTGTTCTCTCCGTGGATGTCCCTGATCTGGAGCTCAACGTCCCTGATCTGGAGCTCAACGTCCCTGATCTGGAGCTCAACACCCCTGATCTGGAGCTCAACGTCCCTGATCTGGAGCTCAACACCCCTGATCTGGAGCTCAACGTCCCTGATCTGGAGCTCAACGTCCCTGATCTGCAGCCGCTGGCCTCACCACCTCCAACCCCTACCCCAACCTCTCCTACTATCCCTCCCTCCCTCCTCTTCCCCACTCCCAACCCAACCGGTCGAGGCAGATGTCCGCCCTCCCTGAGCCTGGTTCTGTCGGAGGTTTTTTTCCCCCCTTCCCTACCATGGGGGGTTTTTGGTTCCTTCCCACCGTCGCTGACTGCTTGCTCATAGGGAATCCAAAAGCAACTTTGGATTGTTGGGTTTTTCTGTTTCCTGTTTTACTGTTTCCTGTTCTTTCTTACAATGTTAAGCGCTTTGTGACGACCTGTGTTGTAAATATGCGCTATACAAATAAAACTGAATTGAATTGAATTGAATTGAATTTACACCGATCAGGCATAACATTATGACCACCTGCCTAATATTGTGTTGGTCCCCTTCATGTGGTCAAAAATGCTCTGATCCACTGGGCATGGACAAGAGGACCTCCCAGGGTGTCCTATGGGGTCTGGAACCAGGATGCTGGTAGTGGATACTTTGGGTACTCTGGCTTGTGCAGTGGGGCCTCTGTCAATCAAACATGTTCCACTGCATCCTGTTGATGCTTGATCAGAATGGGGTGTAGGAAGTTTGGATGTCAAATCAACATGTTGGGCCATTGTCATGTTCCTCAACATGTTCCTGATTGTTTGATGTTTTTTCCATGTGGTGGGGTGCATTTTCCTGTGGGGGGTAGACCAGTGACATTTGGGATTTCCATTTGCATGAGGGAGTGTGCTTGTTGTGGGACAATGTTTATTTGGGTGTGTAAGTCTCATCAATATAGATGCCAAAATCCAAGGTTTTCTAGCAGAACACCACATAGTACCAATATGATCAATGTTATTCACTTCACCTGTCAGTGGTCAGAATGTTGTGGCTGATCGGTGAATATCCACAACATAAATGGCAAAAATATTAATTTTAGATATCTGTAATGAGTAAACTGCTGTTAAATGTTAAAACTGCTTGCAATACTATGGATGTTTTTTTTTAGCATCTTTTAGACAGTTGTTTTAGTTTTATGCTACTTAACTTTACAGTTTTGGCTCACTTTCAGACTTTCAGTATCTTTTTTATCAAACCATGTCCAGATGCACGCCAGAGCTAAAAAGCTTTCCTATGTTCTTTTAGAAAGAGAACTAACTGCTGTCATGTCATGTATGCTCTGCCAAAGGCCCCAACCAAAATACATGAAAGCCGCTTTGTCAGTCAATTAAAAACTTGCAATGAAAGTTCACCAAAATGATCATGATTTACGGGGGTTTTCATAAAGTGAGTCAGTTTTTTTCCTGTAAATTTTGGAGAAGAAAAACAGAGCCAAAAAAGAATTATTATTCAACTCTTATCAATCAAGCAGCTAAAAACACAGCTCCAAATGAATGCTATATTGACAAATGGGAGCAACGAGGATGCAGAGCTTGAAAGTTAAACAACATTGTCCACTCAACTTAGTTTGGCTTATTTAGTGTTATCAGGCCTCAGTGTGTGACAGTCACAGGGTAAGTTTAAACAAACCTGGGGAAGCTGAATCCAAACAGTACAAGTCTGAACTGCACCCAGTCATATTAATGGACAGACAAGACAAGGTTGCTTTGAGCTGTGTAAAATGTTATTTTTTCCACATTTCAGCACCGATACTGATCTAAACTCATCACAGAGCAAAAGACACACTCTGTCTGCCAAAATCACAACACACCTTTCTCACTCACTTTGCTCTACAATTTAAAATCTATCGGGCTACAAAATAAAAAGTACATAATAATAAAACTTTTACTGCAATAAAACCCAGACACGAACAGCTCAGACTGCTGATACTCACCAATAATTAATGTCGTTTAAGTTGCTTGAAGGGCTTTTTTGTCTGAGTTTATTAAATACCTGCAGCACCAGACAGCAGCAGGATCCAGATGAGTAAGAGAGTTGTCAATCAACAGTGCAATGGCATTAAATTCTTAGAACTATAAATTATCCCTGATTTGTAGAGCAGATCTGCAGGTTGGCTGTCACAAACAAAGAATTTCAGTTTGATTTGTTGTTCCAGCTGTTTTTAGAACTATTTCCTCTGAGTTGTAGCATCAGAATGCAGCAGGATCCAGATGAGAGTCTCTAAATAGAGAGAGTTGGCTTCATTTGTTCATCTGGATCAAGGGGAATAACTGTATTAATTAGTTATAATTATAACTTATCCCCTACATGGAGACAGGATGGAGCAGGATCAAACAGCAGGTCACACTGTGAACTTTTCTTCACCTCAGGCAGGTTACAGTTTATCAGCTGGTGTTGTATAATTTCATACATAGTGTCAGTCCTCAACCTGGGTCCTGAGCTTTCAGTTTCATTGTTTTATCATATGTAAACTAGGCAGTTTGCTAAGCGGCCATTACTGTAGATTTAGTCTTCTGTCTGTAATTTAATTATTATACTATATACATCACTTGGTGTATCATCTAATCACATGTGAACAACAAATATCACATGCATGCTGCAACTCTCTCTGTCACTGTGGGGGTTTGTCTGAATCAAGCTGTGAGGAACATTACTGTTAACGTGCCTTATGTCTGAATGACAGAATGCCATCACTTTAATAGACCAGTTATATACCGATCAGGCATAACATTATGACCACCTGCCTAATATGGTGTTGGTCCCCCTTATGTGGTCAAAAATGCTCTGAACCATTGGGCATGGACAAGAGGACCTCTCAGGGTGTCCTATGGGGTCTGGAACCAGGATTTTGGCACTGGATCCTTTGGGTACTCTGGCTTGTGCAGTGGGGCCTCTGCCAATCAAACTTGTTCCACTGCATCCTGTTGATGCTTGATCAGAATGGGGTGTAGGAAGTTTGGAGGTCAAATCAACATCTTGATGTTTTGCTGTGGTGTGATGTGATGTGGTGGGGTGCATTTTCCTGTAGGGGTAGGCCAGTGACATTTGGGATTTCCATTTGCTTGAGGGAGTGTGTTTGTTGTGGGACAGTGTTTATTTGGGTGTCCAAATCTCAACACGGATGTCAAAATCTAGGGTTTTCCAGCAGAACAGCACATAGTACCAATATGATCAATGTGATTCACTTCACCTGTCAGTGGTCATAATGTCAGGGCTGATGGCTGATGTATATCCCATGTTTGAAAAGGGCGTAATTGGTTGGTTTGTTAAATGCACGTCTGTTTGACCATCGCATCTCTGTTAAGGGTGTTGCAAAGCAGCTTCTGTGGGTTTTTTGCTGCACTTGTGATCAGGGATAGATGTACCTATCCAGCTACAGGTGAATGCATTTGAAGCACGTCCTATGATATAATACATATAGTATCAACTGGTAAATTCTGTTTTTGGAAATGGCAGAAAATGAAATTCCACAGGGTGAACACATAACTAGAACAGAATAAGATGTTGAAGTTATTAAAAAACAAAACAATTATAATTTTCAAATAAGGCCAAGGATGGGAATAGAAAGTGCTATTTTGTGTCATGACAAACAATTACAACAGGAGATACACATATAAGTTCCAAGTAATGTCAGGCATTCAAAGCAGAGACATTAGAAGTTGTTAATGCTTGATCAAGTAAACTGATATTTATAATGATAGGAAATATTTTTTTACTTCTTAAGACTCGAGAGGGTTTAATTTCTTTTAATTCCAATCATCATCACAAACACTTGTAATTTTATTCCGTCAGAAATCCTGTTGGGAATGAAAGAATCTTTGTGCAATTAAGATGTAACTATTTGCTTTTTTATGACACACTAAAAGCTGGGAACAGCAGAAACAATTCAGGATTCCTGCAGGAATGATAAGTCTGAATTTCCAGGCCTCTGATTGGTTTGGAGCGTTCACATGGTGATCCAGCCGGGTTAAGTGTCCTTAATACTGCAGTTCAGGGCTTTCTAATAGCAAATTGCGAAGCTTTAGCTTGGAGTTTTGTGCATATTTATTTCCTTCTATTTTCCGTATTTCACTGTGATAAACTCCACGTCTCGTATCAGAGCAGAACAGATAAACACAGTGCAGTGGCAGTCGGTCAGTGGGGAGCCACAGGTGGTATAGGGCACAGATCCATCTTGGTTTCTTAATTCCAGCCTTGTAAAAGAAAGACCTGCCTTAGTTAACTGGCCCATAAACCTCCAAATCCCCGTGTGCATGTAACGTATCCATTTTCTTATCTGGTGAGGAAGTGAGTTGGGAGTATTAACAAAAGGACTGGGACTATACATATATATAGAAAGAAGAGAACTCCCATGCCCATCACTCTGAAACAATACATATAATGTGATGAGTGTATCTTGACAACATCTAAATAGAAGTGTCTGAGGGAAAACAAGGGATGGTTGGAGGCAATCGCAGCGGTTTGGAGCTACCCGGCTCTGTGAATCGACACCGAGCTGATAGATGGCAATGGGCCTGACAGCACTGGCACAGTAACTAAATCACGGAGAGGAGGGGCGTGAGCTGATAAAAACTCTGGGACTGTCACACTGTTTCTGATTAAGGTTTTCTTTTAGCCTCTCCTCTATGTGAGCGCAATACTTTTACACTTGGTGTGAGAGAGCTTTTAGAGATGCAGGGGAGAGGTGAAGAACTTCCTTCTCATTCTTATTAACCTGAGGAATAGTTTTGTAGTTCCATATGGTCTGTCTGAACCTTGATTTTGAGGCTACATTTGAGCCAATACAAATATACACCAATCAGCCACAACATTATGACCACTGACAGGCGAAGTGAATAACATTGATCATATTGGTACTATGTGGTGTTCTGATGGAAAACCTTGGATTATGACATCCATGTTGATGAGACTTAGACACCCAAATAAACATTGTACCACAACAAACACACTCCCTCAAGCAAATGCAAATCCCAAATGTCACTGGCCTACCCCTGCAGGAAAATGCTCCCCATCACATGGAAAAAACATCAATCAGGAACATGTGGAGGAACATGACAATGACCTAAGATGTTGATTTGACCTCCAAACTTTCTACACCCCATTGTGATCAAGCATCAACAGGATGCAGTGGAACAAGTTTGATTGACAGAGGCCCCACTGCACAAGCCAGAGTACCCAAAGGATCCAGTGCCAATGTCCTGGTTCCAGACCCCATAGGACACCCTGAGAGGTCCTCTGGTCCATGTCCAATGGTTCAGAGCATTTTTGACCACATAAGGGGGATCAACACAATATTATGCAGGTGGTCATAATGCTATGCCTGATTGGTCTATATTAATAATATTTAGACATAGCCATCTAATTTCAGGAGTTCCTATTGCTGAAGTTCTAATTACTAAATAGATGTGTTAAAAACATACCAAAGTGCGCATCAAAATATCTCTCAAAGATGTGGAAAACGAAACACTGCACTTTCAAGTCCAAAAAAATCCGTTGCAGATTTTGTGAAAGGCAAACGATCGACTCTCTGAGAATGCGGTTTGCATTTTGGTGGAAAACTTAAAAGTCCTCTATACGGATGTGCCCTTGAAAAGGACCACAACATATTTCAAGCTATGTGAAGAGCATCTCTTTGTGGTTTTAATAAAGTGCACACCCACATGCATTTGTGAGTCATCTCCCTCCGCTACTGTTGACAGCTGGCTACAGCTACTTATATAGAGCATCAAATAAGTCAACTCACTGTTGTGAAACAGAATTTGGCAACAACAAGTTTGAGTTAATGTTAGTTTAAATGGGGAACATCTTCATATTTCCTGAAAAAGTTTGCTGTCATCCCTCCCAAATGGAGACATATATTATACATCACACATTTAGCTTTCTATTCTTGTGTCGTCCCGTGAAGCAAATACACAAGAAATGTCGCAAGAAAAGACGCCGGCGCCGTTCAACATTCATATCAGCTGCACCGTGAGCTCAATCTTGCAGTACTGTGGTGAAATATGAAACACTCTGGTTGTATCTGCGGTGTCCTTGCACCGTCACTGTGTAAAGTATGTGTTAAGTGGCGGCGCTCCTTCAAGCAGTTTCCAACAACAACTTAAAGAGGCAAACCACAGATAGTGCACATGGTGATTAGCTCAATCGTCTTGGTTAGTCCTAGTCGGTCTGTGAGAGCAGCTGTCAGATCTCTGCTGAGATTCTGAGGGGAGTTTTTTTTTTTTTTAAAAGTTTGAAAATATTCCCCAGATGATGGCACAGTGGCGTCAGGGTTGTCTCAGCTTGGACTTCAATTTTTCAAAAGAAAGTCTGCATTAGGTGTGGAGTTTGAAAGATGTGGGCTGAGGTGGAGTGCTGTTTGTTTAAGCGGTGCACACATACAGTGAAGTGGTGGCTCCTTAACTGATCACTAGATAAGATGTTGGTCTGACTTTATGAACTGTTTCATCATGTTGAGAATATTATCAGCCAAACATCAAGCCCAGTGGTATTAGAGGATACACTGGACGTGGTAGGTTGTAATCAGCGTGGCTTTAAGCAATATAGGTAAGAGAACACAAGTACAGTAATCCCTCGTCTATCATGGGGGTTAGGTTCGTGCGTCCACTCATCTGCTGTACGCTACATATTTTATAGACAATGTAAAAATCCGCGATACAGTGAGACTGCGAAAAGTGAACTGCGATATGGCAAGGGACTACTGTAGTCTGTGTCATGAATGAGCAAATGAAGCTTCACTTAAATTTTATGCTTTGATCGTCTTGCTCATGATGTATCTTGTGCTGTGCAGAGGTCAGAATGGCAGGAAAAGCATGCTGGCTTGCATATTACAAAATATGACCAGATGTAGTAGGACTGTATTTTACTAGTATCATACACTGGGACATACTAAATCGTTTTCTGGGGTATTGGAAAGCACTTAGAGCTTTAAAACGGTTGCTCAGGAACCCCTGGGTGACGTCACAGAGGGTTTGTCCATCTTTATTTACAGTCTATGGTGTTTAACTGCTTGGGACTGTCCAACATAACATGTTATCAAGTTGCATTATGGGCATAGTAGGATCCAGTGTTTTGAGAATTTGATCTCATCTGAACTAAACAGCTGGATATCTCAGCCACTGCTGCTTTGACTTTGATTTTTACCTATTTGCCAGTCACCTCACAACTTCAGCTGTATGGAAAAGCAATACTAAGCAGTTAGAATACCCTTTTACTGTTGCTCAAACCCGTGTAAGCAAATAATGTCACAGATTCAGAGATATTCAGAGTCAGTATCTGGCAGTCTGTTTTTTTTTTTTCTTTTTTTGGCTTATTTTCATTAAAGAAGCCAAATCGCATGAGTCTACAGCCATGAGAACAACAGCTTTTGTCAATAATATTTTTTATGGATGAAATCTGGATGTTGTAAAATATTTCAGATTGTGGTGCAGTTTAGATTGTATCTACCACACCGATGGCCTCCGCCCAAAAGCTCAAACGATAGTATATATAGACCCAGATGGCAATGCAGTGGGAACACATAAACAGAGTGGATATAAACATATTAAAACCAAGTGAACGAGAGGAAGAACAGCTGCTGTATTAATTTACTTGCTGTTAATCCAATACTCAGCTGCATGCCACACACTCCTTCCCCCCAGCATGAAGGTCTGCTGACATAGAATTGGTATTCTTCTGCAGGCACAACTTTCTGGGGTAAATATTTATAGAGGGGACTGGCATGAGGTGATAAGGAGTAGGGCTTCATTCATGATAACACAGAGGAATTTAAACAGAATATTTAATCAAGCGCTAGTTTGTATCTCTGGGACAATAACATTTCAAAGCTTTTAAAGGCCTACCTTAGAGCGTTGTGGCAAAGGTCAAGGAGGATTTCTGCAAAACTTTTATTCACCCTGGAGCAGAAAGCTATTTAGCGGCTGCTTTCACAAGGTTGCAATAATCGTAGACAAAAACATGGCACATTTGTCTCCGAATACAGGGCACCGTGGGCTGCCAGCTGAACATAAAAAGCTATCTCAATGCACATAACATGCCAAATAAAAGCTAAACTTGCAGCTGCATATTCCGATACGGATTTATCACTGACAGGACTGTATTATGTTTTCCTCCTAAACGGCCGCTTCCTCGTTCCTTCAAAACAACCGTTTTCCTTTTCCCGTTTTTGACTTTAACCCTCAGCTGCTGTGTGCAAAAGCATGATTAAAAATAGTCATAGCGATTTGGAAACTGTTTTTGTCTATATTATTAATCCATCCGCTCCTGCAAGTGCTTGACATGGGAATCATTGTTCATTGCCATGTCGCCACCGTTTCCATTATACGTAAGATAATAATTTTTCAGTCTTCACAAGGTGTGACAGAAAAACACAGAGCTGAGGTGTGAATGTACAGCAGGAATCAATACATAATTCAGATAACAAGCCCCCCAAGCGCTCATATTCACAGCTGAATAAGCCTTCAGTTAATAGTTTCACTTCCAATGAAATAACTAAAAGCAAAACTGGAATCCTAGTGTGATTGTGGAAGGTATTCAAATGACTGGCACTCAGTGGATCACAAATTATTGGCACTGCATGTGAAATGACGTGTCATTCAAAACTTGGAATATAATGTGGACTAAAATAAATGACTCATTAAACAACTCATTTGTCTGTTTGCATTATCTGTGTTTGGATGTACTAGATTGAAAGGAAATACATTATGCAGACAGAGTACACAGTGTGTCCTGTGCAACAAAAGCAGAGTGCAGGAGCAAAAGGAGCAGTGAAAAAGGGTTTCCAAGCTCAACGGCAGAAGACTTAACAGATGGAAGCTTTCATTTTGGGCTCTTTTAGGCTAGTTACTTTACCCCCAAAAACACAGACATAGGAATCAACATCATATAATGCTTAAACAACACATATCATTCGTGCAGCCTTTGAAAAAATTAAATTAAATGGTTGCAGACGTAACAGTTTTCATCAATTATAAAATAAACTTTAGCCCATAGTTTGTGTGAATTAAATATGCCACACTTTTGCTTTGTGTTGGTTAATCTACTATAATAATAATCATAAAAATGAATTCTATTACAGTCAAATATAGACTTATACACAAGATTGCAGTCTTTGGGAATTTGGAAATACAAAACCATCAGAACCTTTGTAAGTGTGTTTCTAAATGACCTTCTAGGCTTTTAAACGTTGTCAATTAATTAACTTTTATAGAAACTGATGGCACCTCCGTGACCTGAGTCTTCACTAATACATGAAAGAGCTGGAGTGTCACTGCCTCTCCATCATGTTTAGATTTTTGAATTTAGCTACTGTCTCAGTTCTTTGGAGAAATTTAAAGGTGCTGTATACAACACTCTAAACCACTGAAGGTCACCAGAACACCAACATCTCAGATCAAAACAAATGACCATGTGGCCATCTTCTTTCCCCTTCTTTTGTGTTTTATTTACAACCAGAAGCATTGTGTACATGAAAGCTGATCCAGCTACCAATATATCCCTGCTAGCATTTTAAAATACACTGCATGGCTGTAGTGAGTTGTTGTCAACTCCAGTAACAGAGTCGTCATTTGTCGTGTCTCTCCACCGCTCTTCTCCATCCTTTGCATGTTTGTTACACTTTGAGTCCATCACACAGTGCAAAGGAGACACACGGTGAAACAGACACATAAGGAGTGGAGTGGAGCATACATAGCAGAGTGAAGAAAGAGTGGCGGGAGCAGCAAAAAAGCAGTAAAGACTCTCAGAATGAGCTTAAATGGTTCAATACAAATTATGCAAATAACAAATAAAATATGTCGATATTTGTAAAATTCTGAGTTATTTTGGAAGCGTCAGCTAAATGCTCTGGATTGCACTACCACTTGCACTGTCATTTTTTTTTACAGTGCAATGTAGAAGGTCACTCTCAGTTTGTTTCTAACTGTGAGGAAGGCCAACAGTTTCAAAGGGAGGGACTCACACGCACTATTATGCATATGTCGCCTGACTGGCTAACAAAACTGTAGAATGGAGAAGCTCAGATTAAAGCACTCAGAGAGGGGTTGAGATGTCTTTACTCCGCTATAGCTTTACATAGCAAATAAGTGTTTGCTTGTATATTAAAGCTATATTTATGTTCACAATCCTGTAGATAAAATAAAATTGTATGCCCCAGCCTGCTAAGGACAAATCAATAAGCACAAGTAAAGCTAAGCCTTATATTCTAATGTATTTTATAAATGATAGGAACGTCTGTGTGTCAGGGCAGTAAAATATTGCATCTGACATTAAATTATATTTGTTGGAAATTTGGTCATTGCAGCCACAAAAGTAGAAGAATACAAATGCAAAAGGCTGTGCCATCAATTCCAGTCCGTGTCACAATGACTTCGAATGAGAAATACTGTGTGGGCTGCTTTGTTATTGGGATCTACGAAAGTGGTGGAAGTGACTGAAAAATAGTTAGTTTAACCAGCAAAAATGTAGAGTGTGAGACAGTGTGAGCTTTAAAATCTTTTCAAAGGAGACGCTTGGCAGCGAGGACCCCACAGTGACAGATGGCTGAGGGAGGTAGGGGAATAGAGGAGAGCAACAGATCCAACCTGACTCAGGATTGAAGGATTGGAGGAGGAGAGTTTTTGGAACTCAGGATGAAAAATGGGTGATGAGAGGAGGGATTGTGAGATTGACTCCAAACATGAATCATATAACTTTAATGACAGTTTGGAGCATCCTGACACGCAGAAGTCTTTAAAGTGGTTTCAGCGAGTTTTCACAAACATGAGGCATTTCATTAAGACTCTCTCAGTGAGGCGCATTGTTATGCTTCATTTCGTTCTCATGTTGAGCCTTGTGATGAGTGGGATTTGCTGCTTCATATCTTGAACCCGGGTCAATCTTATTTGCATGCAATTAAGAACTGAGTTTAGCAAAGAACATGGCTGCTTGATATTGCACAGGCTTACAGGAGGCTTGCCGCAAATGTTATGGGTAGACTCTGCAACGTAAAGTCTTTTGCTGGCTTAATTAACCCTGACCATGCTTTTATTGTGTTCTGGTTAGTGTAAATGGCAATGTTAGGGTGACACCTGAGAGCACAAATGAGGTGGAGAATGCTTCATAATGAGAGGGGGTTTGGGTTAGAGTAATTCATAATTATAAATGTCTATGTTGAAGTGAAAATGTCGGCGAGACACAAGGGAGACTGCTGAAACATGTCCTGATAACTTGCATAGAACATTTCTCGAACTGTGGTATTTATTACTTAACTGTGGGATTACACAAAGTTTGAAACATCTTGTAACAGCATGGAGTTTAGTAGCACACACACAGATCTAAAATTACAACCCCCCTACAGATTTCTTGGTTTAGGGCAGCTTTCTCTCCCCTTCTTGGCATTGCACTCTTGACCCAGGAGCCAGGCTTAATGAGTTTACTGGTTCATCTGTTTTTCAACATCCAACACTTAACACCATCTGCTGCGCTTAAGAGCAACCCACCCGCAAGTCCAAGTCCCACCACCTGATTCTCAAGCCGTGCGGCAGAGCTCCACCATCCTCTTATCCCCCCACTCCTCCTGAGGGAGTCTGTGTTTTTAGACTCCCAGTTGGTGGATAGAAAGTGTCCAATCTTTCTGGTGCATGGGGTATTCAATCTTGTCTTTCCTCTCTCTCACTCTCTCTTGTGATCTCGGCAGCCTCCCCGAGCTTTATCTTTCAGAGTGGAGCAACTATCTGCATCATCTTCCTCTCTGTAAATTGTTTTTTCCAGTCCTTCGCTGACTTGTTGTAAGCCATCAGTATGATTTAGTGAGCGATGCTCGACTGATTTTAATATCTCTGTTGTGAATCAAAAGGAAACTAACAAGGAGGGCAGCAATATGAATACGTCTTTTTCCCTGCTAAAATATGAGGTGCCATTCTGGTTTAAAGACAAAGAGAGAAAGACAGGAGGAAACACAGGCATGTTTACTTAGTGTACGTGCAGCAAATTTGAATATGGCACAGTAGCAAAAATAACCTAAGCATAATGTAAAAACTAAATATGTAATCATCAGTGTATTTATGTATCAGCAAAGACTTGGTAAACAAACTGGAACATAAAAAACAGCACTAACCTTGATGTACAGCATTAAACCATTTTAAATTGCTTGTACATCATTGAACCTTTTAATGGAGAAGCTGGCAGTTTGTATTAATTTGACTTATTTTTGAAATTCCATTCATTTCTTGAACAACCTTTTCACATCCTGGGGTGCGCAAGTCATGTCTGAGCCCATTTATCTGCAGTATTTTCTTACTTTTTTCCTTTACCTTTTTCCCATTTCACAGCTGCTTTTCTAGTTTTCCAAATAATTACTTTAAATGACTTAATATGCATGAATTAAAGAGATGTAGGTGCCCGAACAGAGGTATGAAACAAAGAAAACAAGAGACAGAAGCAAGATAGACGTGCACCTGGAGTTCACTCCAGCCGAGATGCAGTTGTATAACAATCTGCTGTCGCTGGAGATGAAATATATATAGTGTAGAGAAAAGATATATGCTAATATTTTTGTTTGAACACCTCCTACAAGATGACAGTATACACCGATGAGCCACGACATTAAAACTACCTCCCTAATATTGTGTAGGCCCCCTTTGTGCTGCCAAAACAGCTCTGACTCACTGAGGCCTGAACTCCACAGACCTCTGAAGGTGTCCCGTGGTATCAGGCACCAAGACGTCAGCAGCAGATCCGGAACTGGACCGGATTGTATCTGGGTATATTTAGATGCCTAGTCAACATCTTGACCTCCTTATCATGTTCCTCAAACCCTTCCTGAAAAATTTTTGCAGTGTAGCAGGGTGAATTATCCTGCTGAAAGAGGCCACTGCAATCAAAGAATACTGTTGCCATGAAGGGGTGTATGTGGACGGCAATAATGTTTGGGTAGGTGGTATGAGTCAAAGTAACCTCCACATGAATCCAGTACCTGATGCATGAATTAATCAGACTAGAACCCATATACAGCAAGCTGTGATGCACTGTGTATCACCCTTATATCATAGCCATCCTTACGGCTTTTAGCAGTCTGTGCTTGTCCATGGACAACACAAGCCAGCCATCACTCCCTATATACATCCAGGACCCTGCTACCGGTCAACCAGTTGTACTTCCTTGGACAAGACCTACCGTTTTGGAGATGCTCTGATCCACTCATGTAGCCATCACCATTTTGCTATTGTCAAAGTCACTCTGATCCTAAGGCTTGCCCGTTTTTCCTATCAACTCTAAGAGCTGACTGCTCACTTGCTGTCTCATATATTCCACCCCTTTACAGGTGCCACTGTAATGAGATAACCAATCTTATGCACTTCACCTTGCAGTGGTTTTAATATTGGTGTAGTACATTATGCAGTAATATACTGTCAAACCCAAAGATGTCACATGAATTTAGCAATATGAGACAAGTGCCAGAGTGAGGGATGAAATCTTAGTATTGGATCCCTTGAAAGCATGATCCACAAGTAAACACAATTACAGCCTCAGCACCGAGATCTTTGAATAAAGGGACTATACAGCAACAGCAGACATCTAAATCTATTATTAATGCTGGGGAGAAAGGCAATAACAGGCCCGGGGAGGTTTTGGAAGGAACTGAGTTACTGTTTTGGGGTGGGTCAGGTGTTTCAGCGAGAGGAAACTCTGGGACTGTGCAGTGTTGTTTCTTTCCACAATGGAAATTATTTCAAACCAGCTGACAGACAGACTCATCAGACGAAACTATTCTGGAGCTTTCAATCATACTGCACAGTCTTCCTCAGCAGGAATAGTTGCCTAGTTTCCATGGAAACCTAGAATTTCCATCTTTCTGAGCACTTACACTGACTTCTCGGCCGACTTGTCTCAGAAGTTGAGATTGAATGTGCTTTCATGACCTTCAAAACAGCAGTTGGCAAAACAATCCCACAAACACTCAGTAGTTGCTTTTAGAGCTTTTGATGGTATCGAATGGTCTTTCTCAGCAGACGTAATAGATTGTTTTTGTCAAAAGCTGTTTCCAAAGCGAAATGAAAACTTTTAATCTCGACTATATCAAACAGATTCTTGCCAGTGTTGCTTGTTTGGATTGGCTTAGCTGTGCTTTCCAGTCACAGCACTAGAAATGTTCCCACTCTCAGCTGTACTTTGTGGTTAGTGCTTATTCACAAATGTTACTATGCTAACATGGTGCCCGAACATGGTGAAAATGGAAAACACAAGACCTGCTAAACACCAGTGTGTTTGTAATACCGAGCTTCTGGCTTGGCAGTAAACATGCAGAAGTTTCCTCAACTGCAGATTCCAGTGCCCATGCTATTGTCTCCAGTTAGCCAGAAAAAGTCTGTTCCAATACATAGTATGTAAAATGGCAAAAATACCAGGATGATCCAGTCTCATTTTGCAGTAGTCTTTCTCGACCTGTCTTACCCACAATCCTCTGGAAGATGTATCACATGTGTCAAGGTGTCTCACTCAAATAACAAGATCAAGTTGCAGAGATTGCACAGGCAGGTGATTTCACACTGTAGACAGCAACTGATACATAAAGAAAACTGTCAGAGCCTATGACGACATATGTATCAACTGAAGACACACTACATGCAACAGTATGTACTTTGTAATGACAGCTACAGTACATACAGAAAGGAAAAGTATGCGATTTGAAATGTAGGGGTTGTAGGGTGACTCCAGCCATCTTAGCAGTTCCTGACTCCTCCAAAGTCCTGGCTAAGCATAAAATGTGCAAAGATATGGTGCATGAGTGAAGTTAATGGCAAGCCATGCAAACATCTCTGGCCTTGGATTGTCCTATCACGGCACACACCTGTCACTCAAAGCGGCCATACTCTTAACTTTGTTTAACTTTAAGCCTGAATCCAATTTAAATGGGCGAATTATATGAAGGTTCACCCCACGTACAGTTGTTATGAATGGGGAAATTAGCTTTAGAGACTAAAATAGCTTTTGTACAAGGCTGTGAGCATGTTTATTTCCACTGTAAAGTTGTGCATTTTAACATGATTGTCTATGGGGATTGGCTGACCTTTGGAACCAGACTCAAGTGGCCGATCAAGGAACTGCATTTTTTTTTTTGTTCTTTCACACTGGCTTTCTTTTCTGCAGCAGGGGTTTCTGTTTGGTTTTCCTAACACAACTTTGGTGAAATATTCTAAGCTCATGGTTCAGTTACTTTACCACATTGTATTCCATGTATGTCTTCCACAAATAGATGAGACAAATACAAGAATACATATAGTTGTTTTCAGTGATTTTAATTTTGCATCACACAGCGACTTCACATTGCGTTGTTTCACATTGTGCACCAGAAATATAAATTTTACAGAGAACTAAAAATGTGCATCCACATTTTCGTCTCATGCTAGAGTGTAAATCACAGTCACTTCCACCTGACTGGTTCATACCTGCATAGTGTCTGTTCTGTGCTGGAGTTCTGTTCTCGAGATCTGCCGCTGATGTTACAATGAGACTAACTTTGTCCACCTCTGCTTTTATGCTTTTCCCTTTCAAGGCTCTTATTTTATTCTTCTGTAATTACCCCTGACAACAACTTGCATACATTAGCATAATTTCCTTGCAAAGCGTTTATGTCTCTTGTTAGAGCTGTGCTGCACTGCCGTAGCAATGAAGAGGTCATCCTTTTTCTCACAAGTGGTCTGAGTCTTCCATATGCAACAGTCTGAGAATCTTTGTTTGTTTCGTGTAAAATATCACTTTATTTCAAAGTTGGAAGAACGGATAAGGAGGCTGCCTCTATTTTTTATATTATTATCTGTATTAGCAAGACTTCAAATTGAATTGCTGAACAGCTTCATCCACCAGGCTGTCAGCACGCCGAACTCTGCCCACTACCTCCCCCCTCTGCCCCCTGCCCCTGGACTGTAACACACCCATTTTGCACATAAAGACTCATACATTCACTGTACATTATGTCACAATCTGCAATGTCTTCACTTACCGAACCATTTGCACTACTGTACATCGCTGCTACCATATTTGCACTACCATCACCTCAATAAACTCTCACAGTTTTGCACTATTGTCACAGTACACAGATTGATTTTTATATATTTTTTATTTCATATTACTATTTATTGTATTTATACTGTGATTTGATCCTTTTTCAAATGTATGACACTAATACAGTGATGCAGTGGTTAAATCTCTGGGCTACTGATCAGAAGGTCAGAGGGCCCATTGTTGGGCCCTTGAGCAAGGCCCTTAACGCTTACAGCTCCATGGGCACCGTATCATGGCTGACCCTGCATTCTGACCCCAACTGGGATATGCAAAAACAACATTTCACAATGCTGTGAAAATGTGTTTGTGACAAATAAAGGTTTTTTTCTTCTTTTCTCGTTAATACGAAGGTGAGAGAGAAATGCCTTTTTGGTTTCTCTGTATGTCCTGGACATATAGAGAAACTGACAAGGAAAATCTTCTATTCTATTCTTTTCTATTCTATTCTAAAAACACCTCAAGGAGACAAACCTTTGCATGTAGAGACACGTTCTTTGATTTCAGTGCGTATTATTCCTTGCAGAAGTAAGTGTAAACTTGGAACTGAATCTTTGTCTCATACATGACATAGAGTAATAGTGAGCTTTCCTCGAGGTTTTCCTGTTGTTACTCATTCATCCTGGTTGCCTGTGCTCACTTCTAACTCTCCCGTCATTACAAACCTGCCACTCTCACGTGCCCTGCTTCTCCACCAATAATATCACCTGGCCTTCCCCGGCTCTCTGCTCACCTGCATCCGCTTCCCCAATTAGCTCAGTTACCACATAAACCTCCGGTTCACCGCCCTCAATTTGCCACATTATCTTTGTGCTTGCTGCCGTTGCATTTGTGCATTCTGTAGTCTGTTTTTCTTTCCTCTACCCGTTTTTCGACCCTGCCTGAAAGCCTCAACTCTGTTTTGTCCTTGTAACAAAACTCTTCTTTAATTCGAGAAAAACCTATTCTTGCTTGCTTTTTCCTGTCTGCTTAGGTGTTTTGCTCTTATGTCCTAATACTGAGCCTTGAAAGGAATATCACTTAAAGCAACAGCATGGATGTATTGTTTTTAATAGCCAAGATATTAGACATAGTCCATAGAATTCCATTTCGACCTTGATAAAATATCTTTAGCCTGTCTTATAGTCAATAATCCTGTTTTCATTTCATTAGACTTTCTGTACACTGAAAGAGGTGGGCATATGCATCACAGGAGCTACCATACTTTCCCCATACTTCTGCCCATTTAAAACTAAAATATAACCTCTTAAGTAATAATCTTTCAGATATTGTCCAAACAGATGCTGCAAAAGCTTAACAGCCTTTGAAACTGAAACAAGAGCAGCTCTAGATGATTGTCTTCCCCATAACAAGCTTTTCTACTGATATTACCTTTTATCCATCTAATGGCTTCTTTATGCTGAAAAGCTCAGACTTCACATGCTATTGTGTCACCGCCAGTTATTGCATTTGCTACATTGTTTAATTTTTATGGGAAAAAAAATGTAAAAGCAGTAAAGAGCCTTGAAATGCAGAAAATCCATGGAGTTATTTGGTTGTAGCCACATGAGCAGCTGTAGTAGCAGCAGCAAATGCAAAGGGAGCTGGGCTGCAGGAAAGAGGCAGAAATCTCCAGATGTAGAAGAAGGCATTGTTAAGAAAAGGAAGTCAAGCAACTAATTTTGACTATGTGTTAATATTGGCCAAATTATATATACTAACCAGCCACTCTTTTAGGTACTTGCTAGCATCAGATTAGACCCTTTTTGCCTCAGAGCTGCCTTAATTATTTGTGGCATAGATTCAACAATGAGCTTAAAACATCCCCCAGAGATTTTGATCCATATTGACATGATAGCATCACGCCATGGAAATGGTCAGGAACAATACTCAGGTAGGCTGTGGCGTTTAAATGATGGTCAATTGGTACTAAGAAGCCCAACGTGTGCCAAGAAAATCTCCCCCATTCCATTACATCACCACCACCAGCCTGAACAGGATGGATTCATCCTTTCATGTTGTTCACACCTAATTCTGACTGCCTACCACCTGAATGTTGCAGCAGAAATCGAGACTCATCAGACCAGGCAGCGTTTTTCCAATCTTCTATTGTCCAATTTGTGTGAGCTTGTGCAAAGTGTAGCCTCGGTTTCCTGTTCTTAACTGACAGGAGTAGCATCTGGTGTGGTCTTCTGCTGCTGTATCTGCTTAAAGGTTTGACATGTTGTGTGTTCAGAGATGGTATTCTGCATTCCTTGGTTGTAACGAGGGGTTATTTGAGTTACTGTTGCCTTTCTATTATCTCCAACCAGTCTGGCCATTCTCCTCTGACCTCTAGCATCAATAAAGCATTTCTGCCCAACTGCGGCTCTCTGGATATTTTCTCTTTTTTTGGAATGTTCTCTGTAAACCCTAGAGTTGGTTGTGCTTGGAAATCCCAGTAGATCAGCAGTTTCTGAAATAGTCAGACCAGCCCGTCTGGCATCAACAGCCATGTCATGTTCAATGTCACCTCAATCACCTTTCTTCCCAACTTTGATGCTCAGTTTGAGCTTCAGCAGGTCGTCTTGACCATGTCTGCATGCCTAAATGCATTGAGTTGCTGCCATGTGATTGTCTGACTAGATTTTTCCTCGAATGAGCAGTAGAACAGGTTTTTACTAGTGCTGTCAAAAATATCGCGTTATTAACGCGTTAACGCAAATCAATTTTAACGGCGTCAATTTTTTTATCGCGAGATTAACGCGGGCGGGGGTGGGTGAGGCGGGGGCATGGTTGGCGAAGTCGAGGGCGAGGTGTTCGCCGTCGGAGTCCGACAGGATCTCCTGCTGGTGGTGGTACAGTAGCAATATTCTCGCTCGCCTTTCTATCGGCTCCTTTTCCGCGTCCCGAACCGCGTGCCGCTGATGCAGATGCTCCGCCAGGTGACGGCGGCCTGGGGTGCGCGCATGAGGATTGACAAGACCAAAGTTATCTGTGTGTGTTGTCAGTATGAACTGAGTTATCATGTAGCACATCTAGTCTGTAATACCACTTGATGGCCAAACACAGCTGACGCGAATTCTCCGCCTCCTCCTTGTATAAAATGATAATTCAAGGAACATTTAGAATAGATAAAAAATGTGCGATTAATTTGCGATTAATCGCGAGTTAACTATGACATTCATGCGATTAATCGCGATTAAAAATTTTAATCGATTGACAGCACTAGTTTTTACCTACTTCTACTACCTAAGTGGCCTGAGTGTATCATATTAATACAGAAAAACTACCATAATGCATCCTATGAACAAAACACATTGGGATAGTTTGCTCGTCATTAGCATAAAGAAAAGATTACATTACTATTGTACTGAGTTAACGACATAGTCTTGGTATGGCAAGCTACAAAAGTGATTGGTTTCAAGACTTCATATCTTCAAATTTGTCTTGTCAGGATGAGAATATACCAGCAGGCAGTTTGAAAGGAAACATGAAGGACAGCATTAAATTGACAATCCGTCTTTGTGACACTACTTCTACTCTTGTGTAATGCTGTTTGGTTAAATGAGGGTATTGGGACAGCCCTACCAGGGGCAGTATTCTGTGCACACGAACACAATGTGCTCCCTCGCAGTGTTGGGCTTCTGCTCTGGGTCAAACTCCAGGCTGCTTTTATATCCAACTCCTCCGCCGCTGACAGAATCCTCCTTCTTCAGATAGCTTCAGACCTAAGAAGAACTCGGTGCCCCTGGTCCTCATCCAGCAAATCCTCCAACTCAAACAAGCATATGGCCTGCTTTTCCCTTTGTGATATTTCACAGTCTCATACAAACATGGAAGAATAGCGGTGAGAGAGGCTTTTCGCTGGTGGACAAATGCATCTTTGTTAGAGAGCTGTTCCTGTGTTTTCACTGCCTGAATGTTTTTTTGCTTTATCTGTAAATGATGAACCAAACTTCTAGGATAAGAATACATTTGATTGAAATTCTGCGGCATTTGAGTTCAGCCTTGGACTGCACTGCCTACTATCTGTAGACTTAAACTTGTAATTCAGTGTCATTTTAGTCTCCTCAGGGGATTTTTTGGTTGAAAAAGAAAGCTCTACCACAATTAGCCTTTAAATAGTAGTAAATATTCACTGCTAATAGTGCTAAATGAGCTGAAAATTACTCTGCAGTTGCTTTAGCTGCACCCACTGTTTTGTTTTACACGAAGTAGAGTAATTACATGACCAACCAAAACTGTGCACCAGTTTTGGTTCAAATAGGGTGGCCCATTATATGCAAATCTCTCCACATGACTTGCGGGAAGGAGGACAATGGAAACTTGCTGGCTTCGTAGCACATGGGACACATTGTGACCGACTTATTGAGTCGGTTTTTGGCCAAAAATGCAAAAAAAAAAAAAGAGGCTCAAGCAAGCTAAGTAACAAAGACATCTATGTGAATGACAGGAGCTGTAAGAATGAAGGCATTTCTGCCCAGTCTCAAGGCTGATCCAGCCTCTTTGTGTCATTTGTTAACATTTTTATGACTAAATTTGAATGCAGATGCCTTGAACTAATGTGGCTATTTCAACAACACTGACATCTCTTTGAAATCTTTTACAGCTCTATCTCCACATTAAGGCTTTATTTATTTATTTATTTGTGAGAATCTTGGTGGTGTCAGTTCAAAATGCTATTAAATGTTGACAGATGCTCCAGATTACAGGCAGCAAAGGTTCTGTTTCTTTTTAATATCAACCAGGAGTGGAGTCAGGTGGCGGGTCAGACACAAATCACTGAAGCACTACTTATTAAAGAGAGTAAGGAAAGCAATTTTAGTTTTGGGTAGAGAGGACAGAAGAAATGAGGGACTTAAAAAAAAGAGATGAGGGATAGGGGAAGGAGGTCATGTGCTGAGAATATTGGGAAGAAAATGAAGGGGTGGAAGCAAGTGAGGTAGATCCAAAGAACTGTTGAGAGGTGGTTTGATATGCTCCACTGACAGACAGCCTCGCTTTATAGAGAGGGAAGCAGAGCATTATGATGGTAAGGGACACCATCTTTTAACTGGGAGAGTGTGAATTGGAGACGAAGGGCTTGGTATGAAATCTCCATGGCAGCAGGTATCTATCCTGCTGAAGCACCATTGACCGAAGCACTGAAACCCCTCCTTGCCTTGGGGATGTTGTTTTTTAACCGATGTCTTTGTAGAAGGAGGGAGATGTAGAAAATGATGGGTTTTTTTTCCCTCTCTTCCTGTACGGGATAAGCAGAGTATCACAAACAAAATTGCTACTTATTTTCCAATTTTCAGTAATTTCCTGTGTGGTTAAAATAATTAAGGTACTCACATGGTGTTCAAGAAAAAAAAAGTTCCCTGCCCTAGAAAGTGTGTGCAGATGTATAGCCAGCTGGCAGGGACTACAGCAACAGACTATACAGAAGGTAGCAAAATCAAAGAGGGGCTACAAGCCTCCTTCCACAGTGTCTCACATCAACCTCAGACTAACAACAGCAGCCCACAATGCAAGAATGCAACACAATCCACAGAAAATACACTTCCATTAGCAAGTGTTTACCTTTAAAAGACTATGTGACATTCCTCCCAAGCAGTTAAGCTTTCTTTGAGTCATAATGGCATCTGTTAAATGAATGCTAAAACATCTTTGTATGTGACATTTAACAGATTAAAAGCCAAAACAAATGTGACCTTTGGGAATGTTATTAAGTTCAGAGGCAGACGACTTGAAGTTATGCCAGCCCTTTCTTCACACTTTGATTTTTCGTTATTACACTGTCACCGAGGACTCTGCTTGTTTACTGCTTTTGATGAATCCCGCTTGTGCCACTGTTTTCTGCGGCCACTTCTGGATGTGATTTTTTTTTTCACAGCTCAGATTGTGATAATACGCTTGGTCAGGTTATTAGGTTTCTATAGAACTATGTTTTCTATGATCAACAGTGTTGGCTGGTTCTCCTGGTTACACATTACCTCACTGTTTCAACCATGCTGCAAGGCCCTGCAGATGGAAACACCTGCCAGTTGGTCAGTTTAGTTCAAATAGAGATATTAACTCTTTAAAGGAAATTTTAATGAATTTAAAGTAGATTTAAAGTTCTCCAGATGATGAATATTCTGGTTTTTGGTAAAGCTGCCAGATTATCAGTTCAGTCTGCCTTATGGTTTATTATAGGAATCGACTGATATGGTGGCTTTAGGGCTTTAATTTGAAAGTGATTACACATTTAAAAGGAAAATCTTGATGTCAGAATTTAGAATACCCCAAACTCCAATACAAAACTTTGTTAAAATGTGTTTGTTTATTTATGTTTTGCATATGCTTAATTAAAAGAAAACTTCTAAACATTTATCCATCAGTGCTGATTGGCTATTGCTCATGATGTGTAGCCAATTGGATACTGCTGTGGGCGGGACATTGCGTGGTAGCACAGAGTCGCTCCCTGTTTTTTTTCATGTTTTCATGTTTTCTTTGGTTTCAAAAATAACTGTACCAATCAGAAAATTGCTGAATATAATATATAATATATAATGGTCTTGGCCAATAATCAATTGATTCCTACTTTAATATCTGCATTATTTTGTTTTAAGGCCAAATACCTGCAAGACAAACAGAATTTTCATCAGTCTCAGCTCCAAGATTGTGAACGTGGTCATTATATCTGCTGAACATCAGCATGTTAGCGTTGTCAGTTGTTTGCATGCTGGCATTAGCATTTATCTCAAAACACAATCAGCTAGTATTCAAATCAAAATTAATCTTGTCTCAGCCAGCGACTTATAAAGCTATGTATATTGCTCTTTCCAAGTGGATTTACACCAATGTTAACTGTTCACTCCTGATCTAACACAGGACGACTAATAAAAGTGCATTCTTTCTAACCACCAGCAGGAGGCGACTGCTCTGGCTGCAAATCAAAGCAGGGCAGACTCTATGTCTATGAAAAAAGGCCCCAACTGCTCACTTTAATTGTTACCTCAGTAAACATTTTCCTAATGATTTGATAGTCTCCCGAGATAGTTTTAAGGCTTTTTCAATACAACATAATGTTTATTTTCTAAAATATGGGGCCTTTCACTGTAAAATAGACATAAAAGCAGGGTATGTTTGAGAGTTGGGTTACTTTCTGATTGACATTTAACATATCACCATGTGTAGTGTTCTCCAACCATATCCGGCACCTGCTTGTTACGTCCAGATTCAGAAAACCAACACGGTGGCAGCTAAATACCTAAACTATGCCCAAGCATCAGCATGTTAGCATTATAACTGTGGGTGTGTTACCATGTTGAGGTTTGCAAGTACAGCTTCACAGAACTGCTAGTATAAAGCCTCCAGGATCAACGCTGGGCTGTGCTGCTATTTTGCAATAGTGGTGAAGCCATGTTAGTACAACTACCGCCTTCATCACATAATACACGCTGACCCTAAGAGCACTTTCTCCACACACAAAGACTGATTCAGAAATAGTAAATGCATTTTCTCTGAGTATTACAAACCCCATGGAATGATGCTTTTTTACCAAAATTTGATCCATTAGATGCAATAACACTTTGAGAGTTTCGAAGAGCCATTTGAATATTTTATTTCATCCTGTTCATGTGTGTAGGAAGCCAAACAGAAAATGAGGCGGTGAGAATTTTGGTTGCACATCCCTAAACGCTGGGCTGAGAAGGATGCTAATGCACATTCTCTGAAGGCTGGAAGTTGTGGAAGCGCTGCGAATTCCTCCGGGGAATCTCTCGGAGGAAGCATGGAAAAATTGAAAAAACCTTGTAATTTGGTTTCTCTGGCTGTCATGGCTGAATGCTACTTCTGCAGCACTGTGAAGTTAAAAGACACGTTGAGAAGAGAGTTAAAAAGAGAAAGGGCTGAGCACAGTCTCCACTGGGCTGAAGGATGATCCATGTTTTACCCACATCACTCCAGCCCCGTCTTTCAAAACATTTCTTTCTAATTAAACTGCATTCTCAATTATGTTTCGAGGGGAACTTTTCTCTCAGATTATTTTTGTTTATAACATACCATGCATGAGTTCCAAATCAGCATATCTTTACCTTTTATTGTATTGTTTTACTGTCGCTCCTTTCCAGATGGTGCATGACTTGTCGCTCTGCTAAATGGAGGAGAAGCTTCTAATACTGTTGTGAAATGGTCGTATTTCAACCCAAAGCATGTTTTTTTTCCCCTAAAATGTGAGAACTAAGCTCAGTCTCTTGGTTGAATCTGTTGCAAACTTATGCCTCCTTCTCCTAAAGTAGTTCCATCAAACTCAAAGTGTTTCCTACCACGTCTTAGTCTTACCTTTTGACGAAAAAATATGTATCTCTCAAAACACAAATGAAAATTCAGCTTACTTGTGTGGGGAACTTCATTTTCGCTCACTACTCCGCTCCCTTTCGGAAGCTCTCATTATGGCACTCCGATTTGGCTGCGGCACAGAGGAAGACACTTTTTTTTGTAATTTTCTGCGAAAAGGAGCTTAAGGAAGTTGACATTAACACGCTGTACTCTCTGTTGCATCACTCAGCAGCTACGAACTGACTGCTTTTTGCAAAGCATTTATCTTGTTAGCTTTGGCTTCAGCATAGTGGTGCTTTGAAGGAGATAGAGTGGTGTGAAATGCCACATTTTCGGGTGGATGTTCCCTTCCTCTTTCAAAAGTTTGCCTCGAGATAAATAGCTGCCCATTCCACAGGTCGCTGTTGCCAGGGTGAGCTCGGTAAATAACATTTTGTGCAACCATCTGTCTCCTGGAATCTACAGTCTGACCACAAAAAAAGACACGTCTGCCAGTGCATGTTAACCTTTAGTATTTTGACGAGATGTGCTCTGCTGTGATGAAAAAAAAAATGGCCAGTGCATAATGGTATAATGTCATGAACTCATGCAACAAACGTATTTTCTTTAATCAGGTATCTTTGTGATAGTATGCTTGAAAAAAGACTTCAAAAGAGCCTCAGAAACAAATATGCAAAGCAAATCCCTTTTCATATTTGTTGTCATCTCCTACCAGACAGCAGATGTGGGTATTACAAGGATCATTTTACCTTCCAGATGGTTTGTGCTCAGACAAATCCTTCATTATATGTTTTAAAACCTGCTTCCTCCAATTCTACCATCATCACCTCCATCCATCAAAGAACTTTATTTATGTTTGCTGTGCTTTTATAAAAGCGGCAGTTCCTTAATTACGTTCACAGTCAGAATCTCATTTGAAATGCATCTTTAACAAGGAAACATCTTCACACACAAACACACAACACAGTAATAACATATGTCTTTATATTATTTAGTATTCGCTTAAAGATAACAATATTTTGCACTCACACGCACACTTGACCCGCTTCTAGGTGATAACAGTGCGGCAAAAACAATTAAAAAATTTGCATGTCTAAAGCAAGAAGTAAATTTAAAAGAATTACATGTGATGTCACATCTGTACCCCATCCAGCTGTTGTGTGGCAGCAATCCAATATTACCTGCAGACACTCCGTCTCACAGAATCTTGTTTTTATGTGGAAAACCACGATCCAACAGATTGCATATCAGCAAACACCTATTCAAACAGTTTTATAAGTCTGGGGTCTGACTCGGGTCCGTATTTGCATAATGAAATCCTTTGTTTATTATAAACTTGCACATTCATTTCACCAAGGACCATTAAACAAGCACAAAGTAGTTAAAAATGTGGAAGCTATGGTGCGGAATATAAAATTAAAATGCAAATGTGGCTCAATCGTGATATCTAGTCCTCCACGGACCAATATAGCAGCAGCCAAACAGGTAGCGTGCACTTGATCTGTGGCGTCTCTCCACAGCGACAGGCAGGAAGCGAAAGGACCCATAGGAACGGAGCCAAACCAAGATGTGGATGATGACACTTGATTTCCTTTCAAAAACGAGACTCGGGTGGATGCTGAAGAGTGTGCGTTGGGGGAGGCGTGGGAGACGGGGGAGGACAGGGCAGTATTAACATGTGGCAGATCAGATCAGCACCACTGTGCCATTAGCAACTTGCTGCGCAGAGATTTTCGAACAGCTACTTGTGAACCTGTTGTGAACACAGACAAACAGGCAAAAATTAAAGGTCAGGTCGCTGAGGATCTGCTCGTTCACTCTGCATGCATATTTATCAGATTGCATGCGTGTGCTTGTGTTTGTACACCTCCTAGCACATGTTTAAGCACGTAAACACACACAAGGGCTGCGTTCGACCTGTTCTTCATCAATGGCCTGTCGCCCTTCTGCTCAAGTATACTGCTATGAATCGTTATCTGTATTTGCTATCAGAAGGGTGTTATAGAAGGCAATAAGCATGCATTTGTGGTAGAATTATCTTTCCCCAGCCACACAGTGATGTGCTGTTGTTTCTGGGCGAGGTGCCAAGACAATGTGACTGGAGCTGAAGTGTGAGGCGAGCTTACATAACCACAAATCTGTGTCTGAGCTGTGTCAATACCATGTAGTAACCCCATCAGCAAGACAGCCCAAATTAAACTACTGCCCCTTTTATCTTTTCCCTGCAATGCTATTGAAGTCTTACTTCATATTGATGATTTTTTTTCTCCCTTTTGAAGTGACATCGCTTTGTACTGACTTTCTACTAAAGAAGATCAAAATACAGTAGGTATATAATGTAACAAGTAGTGGAGAAAAGGCATCACAGTAATAGTTTTATTCTTCATCAAGTGTTTTTTCTAGTGCTGGAAGAAAGGGCAGACAGATTGGACCGAAAGCACATTTTATTATTATTATCACTGGCTTCCAGGACACTACAGTGGAGCCATCATTAGTATTAATATGGCTCTGCATAAGTCTATGAATCGTTATGATGATTCTGTTCATTATTAATGGGAATTGTCTGCTTGGTGTTTGAACCTATGAGGCTTAATTAGGTAGTTGTGCATGTGCAGTGAGTTAGATAACAGAGAATGAGATGCAGAAGAAAAAAAACAAGCTTTTTCGATTGTGTTCTATATTAACTAACATTAGTCTGGATCGCCAGATGTGGGCTGCATGTGTTGGTCTGATACGCAAATGTCCCATCAACACAAATCCCACTAAATTGCAAGGGTGACATCATGGCACACTGAGTGTAGCACTGCTCCAAGACAGCTGAGACTGGTTTGAAGACATACAAACAAGGCAGGGCATTATTTCTCCTCTGTACCACAATGATAATGGCAGTCAGAGCATTCTACAATACTAGCACACAGCTGTGGAGATGGCCATGCAAGACTAGTGTAACATGCACGATCAGCCACAACATGACCACTGACAGGGGAAGTGAATAACACTGATCATATTGGTACTATGTGCTGTTCTGCTGGAAAACCTTGGATTTTGTCATCCGTGGTGATGAGACTTAGACAGCCAAATAAACATTGTCCCACACCAAGCACACTCCCTCATGCAAATGCAACCGCAAATGTCACAGGTCTACCCCTGCAGGAAAATGCACCCACCACCAGTGGTTTCCTGAGGTGGGAAAAACTTGGTATCCACAAACAATACTTTAACATTGATTTTAGGCCAAAAATGTGATTTTATTGTCAATATTTATACAATTAGATATCTCCAAACAGTAAAATCTCCCATCAGCCTCAGCTGCATGTTGTATTTAGTGCTAAGTAGCAAATGTTAGCATGCTAACACTCTTAACAAAGACGTTAGCATCTTGTTAAGCATAGCGGCTACTTGAGCTGTTCAGACAAAATTTTCCAAGTTGATTCACACCAATTTAAATTGTTGATTTTTGTGATCACAAGTCTTTTAACATTTGGAAATATTTGCTGTTCTTAAATGATATACACTGATCAGGCACATTATGACCACCTGCCTGATATTGTGTTAACCACAAGGCCAAATTTGCAAGAAAAAAAAGCTTACAGAATTAAGTTTTAGAACTGTGAAAAAAAGTGATGAGAATTGTAAAAAAAAACAAAAAAAAACAAACAAAAACACTGGGGTCGTGTCCGCTAAAGACATTGACTGACTGCTTTAAGAGTAAACATGTACCTGAGTTCATTTTGACTAAACCGGTTAGATGTAGAATTTGTCATTGTTCAAGTAGAGGAAAATTGTATGCAAAATATATTCAAGTACAAACAGTAAAGTCTATCACAAACGTGCACTAAATAGTTTTGTAACTTTGTGGCTGTGGACTAAGTTATCTGCTTTAAAAATCAAAGCGCACAAGGCAACCTATAGTTATACTGGGCATGTATTGCAGACGATGGTACCAGATACTGGCAGGATGGAAAGATGGGAGATGGGGGCTTGGTAGGGAGATAGTCAGTTTGGCCCCATTTACCACTAGTAATTTATCTGTGAATTCCAGTTCTCTCCAGTAAAACTGTCTGATTTCAAATGGTCACTTTAGAAACATTTCTAGGTGATGATCTTCAGTTTTCCATCCTCATTTTAGGAAATTTAAAAAATGAGAATAAGCTGTTCTACATGTTGTGGTAGGTGGAAGGGTCGTGCAAATTGTGGCTTCAGTGCAGCATTGAGTCATGATTTCTGAACCACCCAAGAAATCCTGAACACAAACATGACGAAAAAGAGTTTAACAGTCCAACACTACAGTACTACATAGTTCCCAGTGTTTTCACAGCTTTCAACACTTATTTTGTGACATATATAAAGTATTCAGACTTATCATGGATGTTAAGTCACCAAAGTGAGCAGGATTCATTATCTGGGCACCATGAATGTCTATGAAATACTTAAGATAATTTCAGTTGATGCCCTAATGGTGGACCCACAAACCAATGTCGCCACCCTCTAAGTCAGATGGTTGTCATGGCAGAAGGTCTGCTGCTGGTATGTGAATGTGAAGTCCCCACGCTAATCTCTTTTCTCCTTTCTTAAAGCCACCCACTCTGTGTCTAGAATATGCAGATGTTTTCCCTCAAAACTACTTCTAATCCAGTAAATGTACAGTCTGAACAGCGCTCAGTCCTGACCCGGTGTGTTGGCTGTTCCATGTTGTGCCATGTGTTTGTTGTGGGTTCTCTGGTGTTGCCAGCAGCTCTGTACACTCCTCAGTGCACTTCACTGCATCTGTTGCTCTGCTGATGTTTAGGTATGCGGTCCTTTGGGTGAACTAAGCATTGCCTTAGTGTGTTGCCAGGTTTGTAAAACGCTCGAACGTTTGGTTTGCATAATTTCTCTGGCACTTTTCAAAGACAGCGGCTCATGAGGGATCCTTGGGTTTTAACAGGCCCACTCAGGGAATCACAGGTTCTCAAATCCTGTTGGAAGTGCTTCAACTCCCCTGTATTAGCCTTTGTGTTTGTTATGTTGTGTGCTCTGAGTGCAAGGTGTGAACTCTGGCCAATATATACTCAAGTAGATGGTGGGAATCAAACAGGATGAACTGTGTATGTGTTTTGTTCTCCTCAGCTTCAAGGGCCCCCTTAGTTCTTTTAGGGAGATGGCACAACCTACACCAGTTTGTTATGCAAAACCACCTTTGTGAATATGATGTTCAACGAGCTGATGTGTTATTTTTTTCTGCCACTGTTTTTTTTTTTAAATTCATATGGCAACCAGTGGCTTGGAGCTTCCCACACCAGCACGTATCCAGCGCCTTTTTGTTCATTTCCTCTATACTGTTGGGTAGACCACAGCAGAGCCAATATACAAGGGACTCTTTGAATGCAAGTGTTGCCTTGTTTCAGTTCGGGCTGAGCTGAATTCCTATTATTCAGAGTTCAATTTTAGTGTTACTTCCACCGTCTCTGATCACCACTTGTGTTGTTGGAATACATACAACGATCAGCCACAACATTATGACCACTGACAGGTGAAGTGAATAACATTGATCATATTGGTACTATGTGGTGTTCTGCTGGAAAACCTTGGATTTTAACATCTGTGTTGATGAGACTTAGACACCCAAATAAACATTGTCCCACAACAAGTACACTCCCCCATGCCAATAGAAATCCCAAATGTCACTGGCTTACAAGAGAATGCACCCCACCACTTGGAAAAAACATCAAACAACCAGGAACATGTTGAGGAGCATGACAATGACCCAACATGTTGATTTGACCTCCAAACTTCCTACACCCCTTTGTGATCAAGCATCAACAGGATGCAGTGGAATAAGTTTGATTGACAGAGGCCCCACTGCACAAGCCAAGGTCCCCAAAGGATCCAGTGCCAACGTCCTGGTTCCAGACCCCATAGGACACCCTGAGAGGTCCTCTTGTCCATGTCCAATAGTTCAGAGCATTTTTGACCACATAAGGAGGACCAACACAATATCAGCCATGGTCATAATGTTATGCCCGCCTAATGTTTTATTTTATGCCACCATTGTCTGACTTGCTCTAGTTTAATTCTCATAGTTTTCTCATTATCTTCTTTAGAAACCATTGTGATTTTGATATCGTTATCATGCTGGAATATTCCTCTTCTACAAAGTTTCCGTTGACAAGTATTTTGGTCTATCCACAGACATTCACGGAGCCATCTATTAATGTCATGTCCCATCTCCGGTTGCAATCATACAGCCCTATATCATCAAGCATCCACCTCTGTGCTTCAGTGTCAGGACTATGCATTCACTGTGGTAGTCCTGGTTAGGTTCATGCCAAAAATGCTGAACTCCACCTCAGTCAAACAGATTTATCTGGTTTTGTTTTGTTTTTTTGCTTCAAGTATTCATCAGGCTTCTTTTCATTTTTTTTTCTTTTTCACAATTTTTTTTTTTTATTTTAGCTTTGTGCTGAAGAGAGAATAAGTTTTTAGTGTTTTTTCTTCTTGGATGCTGTCCATAGACACTGATATTATGCAATGGCCTTTGCACTGTCTGAGCTGTCACAGAAACTCTGATTTCCACTGATAACCCCTGTGCCAAGTCTGAAGTACTTGCCCGTCTGCTTTTATTTCTGTTTTTTTTTCGAGCTAGATTGTACAAGTGGAGTACATTTATCTTCCTGTATCCCTTTTTCATCTTTGTGAAACTTATTAGACAGAGTTTTCACTTCTTCTGGCTATTTTTTTTCATGTGGAGCCGTAATGATACAGCCCACAGGTTTAAAACTGTGTGCTGACAGCTCTTTTAATAACCATGTTCATGTAATTAGGTTAACTGGAAATCACAGGTATATAGATAGATATATTCATATTTTTTTGCGTTTAATTTGTAATTTAGAGCCTGTCATTTTATTATGGTCTTTCCAAAGTATTTGTTTTTATTGTTCGTAATAGGAAATATTTTACTGTTTACATAAGAAATAATGAAAGCTATAGTCTTTTGCATTTCTGTAGTAAGGATAACGGTTTTATCTTCTACAGTGATTGTAAACCATTGGTAATCTTTCTCTCTATAGGTGCTAGTAGTGTCTTTGGTGTGTTGTCTTCTTTAAAATGATCACTTGACTCCTGTGGCTGCGATCAGGTCTCTGTTAGTAATGTCTCTCACCACAGGGAGTGTTCATTTAAGACTGTCCAGACTTGTCTGGGACACCGAGACACACATTCATTTCCTCGGTGTGGCGAACAAGGAGAGGGCATATTACTGACCTGTGACAGTGACAGTGCACTCAATCAAGGGCAAAGAGCAGGGGGAAAATAAAGAGTCTGCAAAAAAAATTCAACTGTTTTGACATTTGACTTTGCACTGTTGAGAACAGGACAACAGACTCCTCATCTCTAAAAAACAACTCTACATATAAACTACTGTCAATACTTGTTGTTGTACATATCATTTTCACCATATAATACAATTCTACTAACTCTGGTAAAGCCAGAAGATCAGAGCAGGAATTCAAATTTTATTTCCAACAGGATTTTCACAGCGCAAATGCAACTCCTTCTGAAACCCTCCCTCCTACTTCCTCCCTTCAAATTGTCATCTCCCCTCAAGCCCAACGAATCTGTTTCAAAATCCTCCCAAACATTGGACTCGTAGTCCCCGGCACTGTTGCCATGGAGGCCACCTCAATATCAAGTTTCCCTCCTCCTAATATGGTTAGAGACCTTATGAACAGCACATTTCATTATGGCCCTCAAACCAGATTAAAGCTGTTTTGCCCTGGAACAACTGAGGGCCTAAACCAGCTGTCATAGTTTAGCAGAGGGCAGGGCTGCTACAAAAGCAGGCTTTGGATGTTCGGAGATGATGCTACTTCTTTCTTATGTTTTGCCAGGAGCAGGGACATTCAGTATTTCATGTGTGATATCCCTTCAGTGCTGAACATTACCACTTTATCATTGCCGCTTTTAACGTGAGCCAACAAGCTTTTTTAATCATATTTCTTACAGATTTAAAGTGGAATAACAGTTTCATAACCAACAGTTTGAAGCACTTATTGCCAGCGTAAGCCATAACAAACCTTCTATCGCGACTTTCTCTCCCCTCCCCCCCACCGTCATGCTTAATGTCCTCCTCTCCTTGTCTCCGAGGAGCTTTGCTTTAGTTAACACTAACAAACATAAGGCTCCCAGAGACAAAAGCTTTAACTGTCAAACATTGCCAAAATGAGCTCCCACACACGAAACAATGTCTTCGTCTCTGTGTGTGCTGCACACTGCTGTATAGCCAAATATACTATGCACAGGGCTGGCATTCCAGTAGGCGGGTAAAGTACGATCTACTATAGTAGGCGGCTCTATTGGAATTCAAATGCTTCATACCTTGAAGATTAAACCGGCAGCAGATAATTCCAGTTTAGAGAGGGACGTTCAGATTAAGCCTCTTTTTCTCTCTCTCTGTCTCCCCTTTTTTGGGGTTCTTTGCATTTCAGTGGGTGCCTGCAGAAAAAGCAGGGTGAAGAGAACTCATCTGCCACTAACAGGACTCACGCTAGGTGTGAAATTCGTGGTGGAAGAGTTCTTTGCATGAGAAAAAAAACTTAATCATCCTCTTCTGTTGTCTGTTTTTTTTGGGTCTGCTAGTGCAGCCCGGTGCTGAATCAGTCTGGGACACATCCTTCCTATGGCGGCTC
The DNA here is from genome assembly GCA_024666655.1 of Dascyllus trimaculatus. NCBI lineage: Eukaryota > Metazoa > Chordata > Actinopteri > Pomacentridae > Dascyllus > Dascyllus trimaculatus. The sequence goes on along the minus strand of CM045451.1, from coordinate 10,190,356 downwards.
TCATTTGATATTCCTTACTCTGCGGAGAATTGCTAATCAATAAGCCCATCAAGCCTCTTATGTTTCAAGGTCAAAGGCATCTAAAATAGACCATATTTCACACCCCTCGCCTTCCATTTTTCATCTCTGTTGCTTTAAAAGCATTTCCTAAATCCCAAGAAAGGTGAAGTTTGCAGGACCCAATGCGCTACGTAGATAATCTGTATTCCTGCAGTATCTTTAACTGCCAGTGTAGATGTTTATCAAATATTTTGATACTCGTGAGTGAGACACTGGACCCAAAGAATGAACCCGGGTCATTTATATTTTATTCAGCTCTGATGGCTCGTGAGCTGAGGGATCTTCTTTTGGCTGCTTTTAATGAATCTTCCATGTCAGCAGATACATAATGTCTCCAAGTAATGACTTTATTTTAGCACCACATAAGGAAAAAAAAAGTGTGTATCTTGCTGTTCTCCAAAAACCACCTGCTGAGTTAATTTGCACACCAGAGGGATTTTGGTGAGAAATAGATTGATGTGAAGAGGTGTGGAGTTGAAAAATAAATATATATATACATGAGTTTGTGTGTGAAGACTCTCTGTGTTGGTTTTTCTACTGTTATTGGGCAGCAGGGGGAGCTAGTAGGCCAGAAACTGAGTCTGGAAGTTGGTTTCTCGTGAACTTGGAGCAGGAGCTCAGGGTTTCCTTCTCAGATGTGGTGTATGAGCTCTTCAACAACACAAACACACCTCCTTTTTTTTTCTGCCGCTAAGTGCGCACAGTGCACACAAAATACTGAAAAAAAGAAAGGGAAAAAAAGAGAAATCAATTCCGCCACATTCTCTTTTGCTTTGACATTTTAAAGTGTGAGCTGAGAGTGACTCGCCAGTATCCATCCCCACCTCCTTGTGCATTCACCAAATGTTGTGTCACACTTTTAAATATTGCTCGCTTTATATTGCACGAGGAATAACCCACATAAAAGGACAACCTCCTGCATTTTGCTGCCACGAAAATGGGAATTCAGCAGCTGAACAATATAGCTGAGCAGTCCATTTCAGAGCGATTTAAAAAATAAGCCACCGTCTGGAAGTATGAAAAACATTCCTCACTTCACCAGGGAAGATAAACACTGCAGTGGCATTGCATCTATTGTTAGTCTATTGTTATGCCTTTCTTTGTAAAGGTTAGTGCAGACGCTCTCATTACGTATATGAAAGTGCTTTGGCGCTATCGTTCCTCTTATGACAAGAAGCTCACATTTCATTTGAATCTCCTCTTTTTTTGCATCTCCCTTTCTCTCCGTGTGTCACCATGTTCTCTAGATCTCCATGTAAAGAGCTGCAATAGTGCAGCCTGTGTCTGGATATGCCCCATTGTTCCACTCACATTCGAGTGTCTAAGTCTATCATTCTTTTTCCCTTTCTCAAATATTTTCCTTGAGAACTTTCGCTCACTATAAATTATGTGTAGCCTAATGTGTTTTTAATGTTTAGGGCAATCAGAGCCTTTTGAAAATATTCCAAAGGAGTCTTTAGGCGAGCTTCGAATGCCGGGATTGAAAGTTGCTCAAGTGAGTGAGTTCAGTGAAAGCAAGGTTTTGGTTTACAGAGTGTCTCTTCTTATGATAATTGGTCCCTGTGAAGGCATCCTTTTAAAGAAACATTGGATCAATGCAAAATACTTGGAAAAACCTGCGAAGACTTTGTAAATTTTATAATCCATTATTATAGACAGAGGCTGCAAGAGGAGGCAAAAAACAGCTAGCACAGAAAAATCATGAAACTCACATATCGGAGAGCATTTAAACGCAACTTTTTGACATAAATACACCTGTAACTCACTGACCTTTGACAAGATAGATGATCTAAAAACTGTACTGCAGGGATTTAAGGAAATACTTCTACAAAAGTTACCTCCAAATGTGTACTTTATTTTAAAACTCCAGTTTGTCGGAGTATGACGCCCACCAAGGACCAGCTATTTGCCAGTTTCATGGAAATGATGATGCACTTTATCAAGAATGAATAAATCACATGCATGATATGCCTGGTTTATCTTTTTATTTTCGGCGTTTAGTAGGGTATGCTGTGTTATCATCCATTGGTTTTGGTTGTGATGTTTAAAATCACATTGCGCGAATGCACTCTGGGCTTTGACCATCTGGATCTTAAGTACCACCGTGCTCCTTAGTGGCTCTGGTTTCCGTTGCTGAACTATCCCTGAGCAGCTATTGACAAGCGAGAATGGCAGCTTTATGAGGCAGGAAGTTTGTTCCTTTCTTCTCATTGGATATAAAGAGAAAAGAATAGATACCATTATGAGATGAGCTTCATTAAAAAGGGGGCTAATGGCTGCTCTTTAACGCTGAGCGCGAGTTGCCTCTGCAGACATCAGTGCTCAACAATGATTGCCACTGCAGCCTCAGCATCACTTAACTTCACATTAAATTGGCTTGAGCTCTGCCTACTTTGAGCTGGGGTAGGAAGAAGCAGCCAGTCAGCGGATTAATGAAGGCAGAAGGACCTATTCTCTTTTCCTTTTCTTCAAGAGAAGAAATGAGACACACTTTAACGTCTCAAGAACAAAAGATAAACTCATGTACGCTCTTGAGGAGGGAATGGAAGGAAGCAAAAGGGGGGACCTCATGACTCTGGATTTCCAATTTCCTCTTCCTGTCTGTGCTGTTACAGCTTTGTCAAACTTTTCTTTATATTGTGGGAACGCTGGAAAGTCCCTCTGCAGTCAAACTCCTAAAAACTCATTTATATGTATGAAACTTACATTTTTAGAAGCATTTTTCAATGAAAATGGTCCCTTGCCGCCTTAAAGTGACTTAGATGTACCTCTACACCATTGCTTCCTTTAAAATATGTGGATTTGTAAAGTCCCTGCCTCTATGTCCATCCACTGCTCCCCTCTCACTGCAGCTCGAGCACTCCAGCTCACCTACGACTCAAATATTGTAAAAGAACTCTACACAATGGGAAATTGTAATATTGCAGTAATTGAGCCATACATGTTTGAAGCAGAAACCCACTCAAAAGCCCCACATTGGTTCTTTATGCTTGCTACAAATGAAATAACTGTGTCGGTGACTACTTACACCAATCAGCTGCAACATTATGACCACTGACAGGTGAAGTGAATAGCATTGATCATATTGATACTGTGTGATGTTCTGCTGGAAAACCTTGGATTTTAACATCCGTGTTGATGAGACTTAGACAGCCAAATAAACATTGTCCCACAACAAACACACTCCCTCATGCAAATGGAAATCCCAAATGTCACTGGCCTACCCCCGAAGGAAAATGCACCCAATCACATGGAAAAAACATCAAACAATCAGGAACATGTTGAGGAACATGAAAATGGGCCAACATGTTGATTTGACCTCCAAACTTCCTACACCCCATTGTGATCAAGCATCAACAGGATGCAGTGGAACAAGTTTGATTGACAGAGGCCCCACTGCACAAGCCAGAGTACCCAAAGGATCCAGCGCCAATGTCCTGGTTCCAGACCCGATAGGACACCCTGAGAGGTCCTCTTGTCCATGCCCAAAGGTTCAGAGCATTTTTGAGCACATAAAGAGGACCAACACAATATCAGGCAGGTGGTCATAATGTTGTGTCTGATTGGTGTATTTCACTCATGATGTGCCTACTATCATCTGAAAACACTGTATGGTTTTTAAAAAACAATAAACATGACAGGGTCTCAAAGCTGTTAAAGTAAAACGAGGATACTTTGAAAAATAATGCCACAAATAGCTCTTATTTATCAATCAACTCAATACAAAGTGCAGGAAACAGAAAAATCTCACCAGTATTCCATCCAACCATCCTTCCCTTAAAATGAAAACTCTCCATGGTACACTTGCCCACTGTTTTTCAAGAGACTTGGCAGGTAGACTGTCCCAGGGATCTTGGAGGATGGCTCAATTGCTTCTGTCTCTTCATGTAATCCCAGCCTGACTCCATGATGTTGAGATCAGGGCTCTATGGGGGCCAGACCATCTGTTGCAGGACTCCTTGTTCTTCTTACTGTTAAAAATAACTCTTTATGCCAGGATGTTTGGGGTCTCAGTCTGCAGCAGATGAGTTTGGGGATTGATCACACAGCTCCCTGATGGGCAAGAAGCTAAAGTCCCTAAAACATGCATTGTGCTGTTTATATTATTAGGAGGAATTGCAGTCATTATGCCATCAAACCGGGCTTTATGTAGAAATTTATGTGACAAAAGAATGTTTTTTCCCCCAACATAATTAGTTCTAATGAGCGTAACAGCATGCGTCACTGTATAAATTGCATTCATAAAGCTTCTTAAGATATCCATTTGGAGGCAACGGACTCATAAAATGCTAATATGCCCTGAATTTTAACTCAAACAAAGGCTCAAATCAAGCTTCTTAACTGAGGGCAACAAAATGAGAAATGAGTCTTGGAATCGATTTAAAGACTTCTCAGTCTACATGAAATTAATGCATAACTTATTCCAGTCTTCGAGCGCGGACCGTACAAAGAGGCAGAATACCCGTGATGACTCATGATTATTTTCCAGCGCACCTTGGGGTAGATTTGACTAGAATGGAGGAGCTCGAATCAATGAGAGCGCCTAAATCCTTCCAGACGCAATTGTCTGGCTCATTCGTACATATGGCCGCGGTGTCGGTATTGCACAGTGTAATGACAAGGTTTTATCCAGGGTTGGAACACATGTTTTTCTCTGCAAAAGATGAGAGTCGGTGTGAAGTGCTGGTGTTCTTGGTTTCACACATCTTATTGGTTTTTGCGACAAACGAGTGCATGTGAAGAGACTGAAGCTAGACGCGTTTTTTCTTGAGAATGAAATACAAATATAAAAATATAGTGGACAGATCTACATGGGCTTTTGTTTCAGTAGACCCAGCGACCTTTGTGTTTGCCCTTCAGGATGACAGCAGGCATAAAAGCCCCTCAATCACATGATGGTTTTTTTTTACCCAGTAAAGGACAGAGCGGTTGTTGCCGTGCACACCCCCCTCAGTAAGTGACTTGCGGCCTCCCACTGGGCGCTGCGGAGGAACCAGTGTTCAGCCACTTGTCCAGTGAATATTAATGTCGACGACGTTGCTTAAACAAGGCTGGAAAATGAACGCTTTGCAGCACAAAAGGAAGAAGAGCCGAGACATAATAATCAAGTGTCATTGTGACAAATGCCTATTTCTCAGAAGCGGGTGTTGAAAGTAATTACATTCAAATGAAGTTGTCATCAGCAGCTTGGGAGATCATCACCATACAGTAGCTCGTTTCTGCTTCATGTGGTTCCCCTGCTGTGAAATTCTCACACCCGCTTTATTACAGGCACATGAGGCTGAATCTTCAAAGAAATAGCGCAGAGTCCATTATAAGTGCTTAAAAAAAGAAAAAAAGAAACACTGTCACACTCTTTTCAGATCCGGCTAGAGTTTTTATTCTGTTTATGATATTTTGTTAATTTAGGGGCTTTTTTGTTGGTTTTGATGATTCGGCATACACGTCTCCAGACAGGTAATAAAATGATAGTGATTTGTACTGTGGTAAGTTTTGCAAAGGGTTTGGATCATGCAATAAGGCAGCTCTGCTTTTTTTCTGGTCAAATATTCATTGGGCGTGCATGCAAATGTTTCACCCCAAATATTCCTCCTATCACGAGTTTGTGCAGGCACCCTTGTTACATCCTGGCCTTAGCACCACCCAATACCATTGCGATTGGTTTAAAGAAATACAAACACACCAGAGCAGAATGATAAAGAAGTTGAACCATTCTGTGCAGCATAATCATTCGGTTATGTGAGACTAACTACTGATGGACACCTCATCATTTGCAATAGGAACATAGTTTGATGGAATGTTTGATGTCGCCTTACTTAAATGCATTAGATACAAAGCACTAAGATAGCAAATAACAGACATGCAAAGTTTGACAGCATGAAGAAGCCAGTTTGAAAGAGCAAAAAGCAAAAACAACAACAGCCACAGGCACAAACCAGAGGTCGGACTTGACTCATCAAAAAAGTTTTTATTGTGGAAATCTGGATGAGCCCTAATAAAAGCAACTGAGGTACAACAATATTTGTGAATATTTCAGTTGGAAGAGCAGAGCTCATACACCAGGATCGTGTTCAGAGGTCTGACTAAGAATCAAGCAAGACAATGAGTGTTATTCTAGCATTTGTCCTTCAGACATCACAGTCTCAGACTTCTCTTGAAGTAGAGGAATGTTAATAATACAGAGTGCAGTCAAAACCAGACTATGACAAGGTTGTGGTATTTATTCTATAATTTCATTAAAATGAACAGTTTTGTTTTCTGTTGTTGTTTCAATTTGCTTTCTGGTTCAGTTTAGCCACCATAATTACATGGTTGGGTTTAGGAAAATGTCATACTTTGTTAGATACTTTTACACGTTAAAAGCTTGGTTAAGGTTAGACACCAAAATTGATTAATTAGTGCTAAGAAACATGTCCTAGTTTGAGTCAAAACACGACTATTTTACCACATGTTTAAAACTTTCCCTCCATTCAAAAGAGCGACTGTAAAACCATCAAATAAAGGCATTTATGATACGTAACAAACGTTATCTGGCGGAAAGTAAGATTTTCTCAAAATATAGTTGAGAATGCAGTTTAACTGTATAGGTGCATTATTTTGTGGAGGCTGGGTTAATGGTTATACCTGCTCTCTTGACATTATGTGCATCAAGGTTAGATCATCCATTTCTCTGTATTTATTCTTATTTATGTTTGTAAATGTATGTATTTGTGTGTTTTACAGTGTTCTGGTAACATTAAAGTTGTTACATATGTACCTTGATAAACAGCCTAAAGTAGTTTAATTCAAATCAAGTCGTTCTTCTGTGGGTCTTTATTAAAAATAGGTTGTTGCAAATTATCAAGAATGATCAAATTACTGACTGAAATTAAATATTTAGTCATGATAAATTTTCCAGCTATATCGCCCAGCCCTATGTTTACACTCACATCAGAAAGTAAGGTCTTCATCCAGTGCCTTTCTGCCTGTGGTGACATGTAACACGTCCTAAATGTCAGGTCAGAACAGGATTTTGCAGCAGTGAAACTGTTAAAGCACAGCTCTGCTCAGCTGTCAGTGGATTTGTGGAGTCTGCATCGCTTTGATGTGGCCCACAGCGGTGTTGACATAAGGAAATAGCACAAAGAATGGCACAGACTCAAACAAACACATGCAGACATCCACACAGCTGTGGGTACACAAGTGATATGAAACTGTCTATGGCCATACATAAATATGCAGAGAGACGGAGAGGGAGCGAAACAGGAAGGCTGGGTGCAGAAGGATTGAAGGAAATCGGGGGAGAAGGAGAGAAATGGAGGGACACTGCCTGTGGGGATGTGTTTTTCTGTTTGCAGTGCAGTCAAACAGTTGTTCCATGCGAGTTTTTCTTTTTTACATCATTCCACCAATTGTTATCAGGCTTGTCCTGGGGTACCACATTGGGCTGGTTAACTACCTAATATAGGGCATAGCATATGCACTGACAGCACAATGCTTTTACTGCAACAATGCTGCAACAATGAATATGCTAACAGCTTCCTTTCTGGAAACAACACAAAAAACACTTGTTCAACTGAAAAAAGGCGATTCTTCAGGATGTGAATGGCCCTGGCTGTGCGTGATAATCTGCCCTTTGCCAGAAAAGGCAATTTCTCAACAGCTTCCCTACACAGAATGTCCGTAGTTTGTGCTCCTCCTGACCCTACTGTACCAACAAGCGCATTAATATCAATTTGCGTCACTTCATTACACTCTGCCATTATTTAACATCACAAATTCTTTGTGTCCTTTTGCTATGAGCCTAAGATTAAAGCTCTAACGACCACTCCCTGCTCTCATTAGAAAGCCTGCCCAGATACACTTTTCATCCGAGCCTGTCACACAGTCAGACTTGCCTGTCAGCCAAATGAAGATAGAGGGACCCTCGGAAAGCCTTTGTTGTTTCGTTTTAGTATTTGGTTTGTTTTCTTGGGAGGATTTTCTCCATCATAGACCTCGTTCCACCTCTCACAAATATGCGTTTGTGTACGTTGAATTTCTGTTAGATAATCTGGCGCAGGAGAAGTAATACTGATGCAAATAATTGGTGGCTTGACCTTTAAGCAGTTATATCCTCCTGTCCAGGATGTGGCGTATGAGATAAGGAAAGCGGGTCTATTATAATAAGAGGATGGCCATGGTAATGAAATCACTGTATGATCTCTCCCCACTGCTGATGAGAACTGACAAAATGTCAGCAGTGCAAGTCACATTAAACATGTGGACACTGCAGTTTTTTGTTGCTAAAATAGCTGTCCCTTTTCTTCGTATTTGATGGCTTCATATTAAAGCCTCCGATCAGATTGCTCGGCGGCGTGAACTCAAAAAACAAACATCCCTCAGAGGCGTCAGCTGCACCGGTTTTCCCGGATAATGATCAGAGTTTTTAAGCTGATGACGGCAAGTGCTGAGAGTTGCTCCGTCCGACTGTATTGTGTACACAAAAGGAGTGTGTGTGTATTTATGGCATCTCCTCTGACACGCTTTTTAATAATTCAGTGATTGCCATATGTAAATTGTTCCACGGAACCCACTCCTCTCAACAGGAGGAGCAATTTGAAAGATGAAGCTGCTACAGGCATTTTAAGATGAACAACAATTTCAGTGCAAGAACAATATGCAGAGGTGTTAAAATATTCAGCATAGCCCGCAAACAGGCTTTGCCTCTCCCTGGGTTATTGTGCACTGAAATATGCAGCTGATATTGGCAAACAAGCAGCTTCATGATGCTAACTCTAAGCATTCGAATGTAATGTCTTAATACTGCCCGATTAGAACTGGTTGGCATCGATGTACTTTTTACAGAACATTTATAAGTGGAGAAAAGGGGACATGGGGTTTATTGTATATCACATCTCCACAAACTTCCCCACATGAGAGGGTGTTTTAGTTCTCTATTTTGCTTTGCTGGGTTTTGTAATGAATCACAATTCAGAGACCTCTGCCTTGAATCAATACAAAGCGCCACGCCAGCACTATCTGTGCCTTATTACAATATGGTTAGAGTCACTGGAAATGAGTTCCCAGCAAGCGTCCCACTAGTTCTTTAAAAATGCATAGGATTAAGAGGGAATAGTGTGCCGCAGTATCAATCAAGCTCAACGAAGTGAGTAAAAGGACAGAGCGGATAGGAAAATTGACGCTTGACAGTTTCCACAGACGGTGCTTTCTGAATCCTTGCACTTTCTTTCTCACGCCGTAGACTCGCTGCAGCTCTGTATGGGGTGTTGCTGGATTGGTGGTTATGGTCAGTGGGTGGCAAGGTCATTATTTAACACTATTAGCAAAGAATTTTCAGCCTTAATTTAACCAAGTGTGGGTTGAAATGCACCGCAGTACTCGTAGAAATGGAAATTAATGCTTTTCTCTGTTGAAGACATCGAGACATTACGGCAAGAGGATTTAAATTCAGATAAATTTGCGGTCGTGGGCTCTTTAACATGGCTTTTGTTTTGTTTTTTTCATGCTGTCAGCACACTTGGCCAGCAACTGAGACAGCACAGCTACTCACGATGAAAGCCAAACCCCTGGTGGATTCATGTCAGTGATGTGAAAACGCTTAAATGTGCTTCCAGTGTTATCTGCAGTACCAGCTGACACCTAGCACATAAAACATGGTCATGTATCCCTTCAGGATCAAGCTTTGTATCTGTAAAAAAAAAAGAAGAAGAAGAAAAGAAATCAAAATGTCTATACTAATCCATACCACCTGGTTGTCAGAGGCTACGAACACAGTTTCAATGAATTCAGATCCTTCCAGGGCAAAGCAGCAGCTGAATATATTCATTTAAGTTTGGTTATTTCTAGAATGTACCCAACAGGTTTGCACATAATGACTAAACAGCATGATGATAACTGAAAAAGATGTGACGAAGTAGAGCAACTGAAATGGTGCTCAGAAGTTGGTGTGTTTTGTGGTGGACCCTTTCAGTTCATTTGCATTCACTCTGTGTCTGCAGAGTTATACAGTCATGTTTTTTTATGTCTTCCGGTATAAAGAAGAGCCAAAGCCATCAAGCTGGAGTCTCATCGGACCTGAACATGATGGACCCTCCCGAAAAAAAAGGAGCTCCAGAAGTGAATTGCAGAAACCCTTCGGAGTGTCTGTCCTGCTGCGCCAACGTCAGTGAATGTACTCAGGTAGGATCTGAGAGAATGACCCACTGTGCAAGTTTGGTGGCAGAACAGGAGAAATTGCACATGTTATCCGAGTTGCAAAATGGCACTGAACTAGGGGGAGGATACAAGCAGGGATGTGTGAGTTCACACTTCAGAAGAGGAGGCTCAAAGTCCCATTCACATGGATTAAAGTGATCATGTTTGAAGCAAGTTCATAGTCCTAAAGGATACTTTGTGGTTTGGACAGGTAGAACTATTTTATTCTGATCTCATAGTCTGACTTGGCTTATTTTTACCATTAGCATGTCTTCCTCAGTGGTACCACTTTGATGAGAGATGAGTTGTGTGGTCAGTCTGTAGCTGGTTGAAGGTCTAAACCTGGTGGTTAAAGGTGACTGGATGCATCCATCAAACCATTTTCATCCATTTATCAGGGTCGGATTGTGGAAGCAGCAGGTTAAGTAAGTCCTTCCAGATTTTCATCTCCCCAGCTAAGCTTTCCGGTTCTTACTTAGGAAGCTAAATGTACTAAAGTCACCTAGACACTGAGCGTGAAATCTCCAGTAAGGAACACTATTTTGACCGAATGGACTGACAGAGTGGATGCACAGAAGCAGCAGAGAGAAAGACCAGCAGATACCAACAGCTGGTCCAGGACTGTAAAAGCCCGGCGGTGCAAACATGATCTGTATTCCAAGTAGCATATTATTTCTTTTTCCTTTCAATATGTACTGCTGCTCCTTTTACAAAGTGCACACTTTTGCATGCATACAATTGGGACCGTACAATGTCATAATACTGCATCTTAAGCTTTGGTTTTAAGTTTGCTACTTCATGAGACACCAAGACGGATTGGATGCATCCACTGCTGCGCTTGGTTCAGGATTGTTAATCAGACTGGCCCCAGAAGCATGCTGGTTTGCTGAAAGCGGATCTAGTTGGACATTCTAGTATTTCTGGCATATTGCATTTGACATACTACTTATTGGGACGCACTAAATCTTTTTTTGGCATGCCATATCATATGTTTGGACAGGTATTAAAACCCACTCGTGATGTTGAGGCTTCCCCTCCCAAGCAGCCTAAAACCAAATGAATCCATCCTTAGTTAGCATTTAGCCTAAAGCCCCATTGTGCCTATAAATACAGCCTCACAGAGCAGCTAGCATGGCTATGTCCACAGTAATATTTTAAACAGTCTTTTATAATAAAAATGATCTCTCTTCTGACCAGCGTTTTAGCACCATATTGGAAATAATATCTGTCTGCACACTGGGAATGCAAGTGCCGGTGTAAACATTACACAAAATGCACATTTTAACTGCAAAACACTGCTAGACAACAAGGTCAACAACACCTGTAATTTGTTCTCCATGGTGAATTTACCCAGCGGTAGTCAAGGCTGATGTCTGTGTTCTTTTTGGAAAACGGTTATGTAATAGGACGGATCAGGGAAGGACACATTTGAACTGATAAGACCCAGTCAGGAAGCAAATGCAGATGTCTTTTTGCTTTGTTCCCCCCCACTCACAAGATTAAAATGCAATACCAGGGTTTTAAAAATAAAATGAGATCAGCAGCATTTCCAAAAGTCTCTGTTTTAGAGATCTGAAAACGCTGGAGTAGGTGTGGGCGCCTGGTGTAAAAGATTTAATTCCCAGAATCGCACCTACTATAAAAAAATACCACTTTATTTGCTGGGTTTGGAGACAATGAACTGTAAATAATATCCACTACATGTATTTTAATGAACTCATGAAATACAAATGTTTGACTGAAGCTCAGACAGGACTGTGTTTTCAGTATCCTACCCACCACCTTTGTTTTTATTTACCTTCCAGGCTTAAGGTCAGGAAAATATATCTCCCTCCCTCATTTATTCAGTGGGGATTCCCTCTGTGAATATTCCTGACATTTTCCTAAAGGTTAGAGCAGTGAAGCACTAAGCAGGCTTTAAAGACCTTCTGCCCAATAGTGTCCATCTGCCTTGCAAAAGAGATCCGGGAGTCTGACAAAAGCCAACGCGGTAAAGAATTCAATTTTATTCAGGCTGTCTCGCCAGCTTCACCTCACCTTTGAGATCACAAAGTCTAATCAGGGTTGAACATGGATTTTGACATGCAGAAACACACCGTTAATGTCACATGTGGAGATAAAATTCAATATGATGGTGAATAATGGGCAGGTAGAAGGACTGCTGTTTGGTTCAAGCAGAACCATCCTTTAAATGACCACCAGGATGCATGAATTCTCAAAAAGACAGCTGGTAATTATGATCACATTTCTCAGCACGAAATTAAATCACTTCCAAGAGCATGCAGATGTTGCAAAAGTACTCGACTTAAAGTATTTTTTTTTACATTTATCACATACACTGTATTTCTGTCGCTTTTTTATGGCGTGGATAACCAACCATGATGGAAGTATTGTGTGTAATTGCTTGCAACGCTTGCAGTCGCAGTATTGGCCATAAAATTATCCATAAAAGGTTGACTGAGCTCGTATTTTTTCCACGCTTTTCCAGTGAAATCTTGCTTTCACTCCACAGAGCTGCGCCATGTTCGTCCACCTTTGGCCTTGAACTCCGCAGCTGTGAGGAAGGTGCTGGTAGCCGAGCACCTGGATGGTAGCGGCTGAAGGAGGAGGGAGAGCATTTCTGGTTTTGCCATTCAGAGATTTTCACTTATTTCCAAGTGTTGTTACGGCTTTTTGGTAAAGCAGAAGTGTGTATCTGCAGGACAGTGATTTCAGTTTTTACAAGTTTGATGTTCTGATTTCATGCATCAAGCCTAAAGCTGGGTAGCAGTCTTATTTTTTTTAGCAGTGTTTGGCCAAAAATTCCTAATATGCTGAAACTAACTTTTCAGCACATTGTGATTCAAGTGTTCTAAGAGCACATTATAACTCTCCACCAAAAGAGTGCATTGGAATTGGGATTCAAATCTTGCAGTTGGTGGTTAACAAATAAACTGCAGGTTCTTTGATTTACCTCAAGAATGAAGTCCACAAATGAAGTCGAATGAAGAAGATTAACCCAGGTTTTTACAATACAGAAGCAACGCAAGGCATGTCTGACACAAGGACAAATTCCTCAGTTGTAACCAAAGAAAAAAGGAAAAGAATTTGGATAAATGTGCAAACTGCTGACATACAGCAGGTACAAATTTGCCACCTCTAGGTTGAGGCTCAAAGTAAACGCTCCTTCAAAGATAATTCACTTCTTCCTGCACACATTCAACAACATGCTGTAGGGGAATGTGTAAAATGTGTACTTACTACTCTAGAATAATTCATGCCAGTGAATGCAACTCTAATTTTGCTGTTTTATAACCTACATGGATGCATCTCTTTAATAATACTGTAAGTAAAATCAGCGGAACTCTGTGTTGCGAGGATGTGATGTTTGCAGGAGTGGACATTGCAGGAACAGGTGGTACTGGTCAGAATCCAGCAGGAGTTGGATTAAGAAAATACTTTGCACCTCCTCACGCCTCCATGTTCAGGTTTTTATATAATCTAGCCTTAACAGGAGATTTTAGCCAATCAGATATCTTTAGCCGTGGGAATCTTTTATCCTGAAAAGTCAGATTCAAATCCTTGTTCAAGCCATAAGTGAGGGAGAATTTTAACCTTTGACTGTCTTTGTGCATTTGAAACACCTGCATGGTTATTGGGAGGAGCTTAGCACAGGAAGAAGAGAGCGAAAAGCTGCATGAGAAAGGCTGTATGTTCAAATTCTGACTTTTTTCAGTCGCTTTGTCCAGATTTCCACCGACTGCCAATCCGAAGCATAAGCATCTGCATTTAGAGCCTCATAATCAAGAGAAAATTAAAAGCTGAGAAGAGTATTTTTATCAGAACACAACAAGAGGGTTCCTTGGTACAGTGATACAAAATACTGAAATTGAAAATAACGCAGAATCAAAGGTGGGTTCTGGGAAAAAAATAGCACAACAGATGGAATAAACTGCAGGTGAAGCTGAAATTGCAACAAGGATGAAACTTTAAACTTTTAAAGATGACTCTAATATATAATATAACAGTATTTCTGACTACACACACACACACACACACACACACACACACATATATATATATATATATATATATATATATGCATTCTATTTTGACTAGATAATAAACTTTGATTTTCTGTTTAGGAAAGCTATCAAGCCCTAAAAGGCACGTTCCACACACTGAATTACACAGTTGAATAAACAAACCGAGGTGGCTTGATAAGTCTGACATGACGAAAGATTTAATCTTACTTCAAACTGAAGGGAGAAGTTTGAAACAGAGATGAGCAAAAGCCGAAAGCGCTGTAATATAACACCTTATAATACATTTCTGTCACCTCTTAGCAGCACAACTCCACGAAATTAGTAATTCAGATTCCATCAGTATTTCTGCTGGCAGGCTGTATTTAATTCACCCCTTAAGTGCATACGGTAATTCCTGCTTGTATGTAAAAAAAAAAAAAAAAAAAAGCTGTATTGAAATGCAGTTCACTCTCTCAAAGTAGGTTTCAGTTTGTAAAGCAAAGTTTGACACTTATTTGGGATTCAGCGCTCTGTGCCCCGGTGAAGGCATTGTTTCAAATCATTTTTTATTTGTTGGCTTCAGGTGCGTGTGTGAGTGCAGCACGAAGCTCAAAATTTCATTTTCAATCACTAGAAAACCATTCTGGTGACTGTTGCACAGCCAGACAGCCTATTTATAGCTGCACTGGCCTCTAGTGGTGGGATCAGACAGCTCCTCGCTGCCTTAGTGTCGCTCACAGACTTGCCAGAGATGACTTAGAGTGTGAGAGTGTGCGCCCAAGAAGCATGAGAAACAGCTCGCAGGTGGAGGCAAGCCGTGGTTCCTAATGCAGTGATCAAAGTTTTTAAAGAAAAACTAGTGAATTATTTGGCGATATCTCCATGGCGCATGTGCAGAAACAACAGAGGAAGATTGGAGGTTTTTAGGTCAGGAGCTGACGAGTCCTGACACAGTAAAAACTCACACAGATGTAGAACTTGTGACAAGTGAGCATGGGCGTCTTTAAAACCCCACTATATTGGTGCAATCTGATCCTTATTTATGCTTTTGTGCAATGGATTTTTCTGTTTTTTTTGTGGGCTTTTTCTGTTATTGAAGCCAGTTTCTATTGCTGTGGTCAGAGTTTCAATTCAGATCCAAATTGTTTTTTTTTTAAAAATTGAGAGTTGAACCAAAAGGCTGCAGGCCAATTAAATGCAGCGACTAAAAGACAAATGTGAACAAAAGAAGAATAAAAAATTACAACAGAATAGAAGATGAAGTCAGGGTGTCGAGCTCGGCTTGAACTGACTGTCAGTGAGAAAAGGCAGCAGCTTAAGAGGCTGAAGCTCTTGCATGAAAAGGTAAACTGTTCCAGAGATTAGGAGGCACCGCAAAGCCACTGCAGTTGCGTCTATTTTTGTGCCTCCGAACATGCAAGAGCATCTTGTTTGTCGACCTCTAAACAGGGTGTGAAGATGCAAAGAATTCTGGAAAATGAGGTGGAACCAAATCGTTTAGAACCTTAAAAACAAAACAAAGAAAAAAATGCTAAAAACAATCTTGAATCTGACAGGAACCCATGGAGGGAAGATGGTACTGGAGTTATGTGATGTCGCTTTTCTTTTCAGAAGTCAGGCAGCTGTACTTTGTGCCAGCTGTGCCAGAAATGACTGTCTAACGCCCACATACAAAGAATTACAATAGTCAAGTGGTGACATGAATAACTTTTTAGAAAGAGGCCTTCACCTTGACTAAAAGCCTTTATTGAAAGGAAGTCTATTTTGGCCACTGAGCTGATCCGTCTGTCAAACTTGAAGGAGCTGTCAAAGATCACTCAGGGGGTTTTTAATGAAAGATCGATTGCTTGAAGTCAAAAGGTCAACAGCCGTCGCTGCAGTCAAAAATAAGCCTGAATCAGTTTTACTTTCATTAAGAATGGAAAAAGCTTAATTCCATTTAAATCCTTTTAGCTGCACATCAAGCTCTGCATTGATCCTTCACTTTTTTATTATCACAGGCAGATAGATTTGTATACAGTCAGCAAAATAATGAAACCCAATGAATAAGTAACTGTGGATGCTCAGGTTCAGCACATACATAAGTGAGGTTATTTGTCCTCTTCGTGTCTACAGGGAAATGTGTGCAGGAGTGTCAGATGGGAGAGCTCTGGTTCCCTATTCTTCTGTAAACTCACTTTAATACCTGGCGCCTTCAGCGGAAGACAGAATGGAAAACAGCACTACGGGGGGAATTATAAGTCATTTTCTTACTCTCGTCTGGCAAGATTTGATTTTCTGTGATGGGGATTTGACAACACATCAGAAGGGCTGCAGATTCAGACAACAAACCCTAGTGACCTCCACATTCACAGCTTAAAAGATGAGTTAGCGTCGCATTGATTGTGCACAGTTGAATGGAGGATAAATGTGGTTGCTTTTTTTTGTAGATTTCTACATCGTGCCACGGAGTAGAGACGTTGACTAATTGTCGTTAAGAAGACAAAACTTACTCGCTTGCAGTAGGTAGCGTTATTTGGAGAGCTGCCTTTTCTACGGCGCTGACTTCACGAGCCTCGAGGCAGCTGGAGTTCATGAACCCAAACGCGGGGTGAGACGCAAAAAAATACCGCTGCTCTTAAAATGACAGTCATTTCTCTCAGATGTAACGTCATTTGAAGCACCTTAAATCTCTGACATTGCACAGGTTTAGGTTGGAGAACAACAAATTTGAGTGATTCATTCTGTCAGAAAGAATCTCAACAGAGTGTTTAACTTGCTTACCGATCAGTCTGCCTTCGTCAACCGGGCTTCCATGCATGTGCCACTGGGTTTGCAAACATCTTTGTAATTGTATGTGACACATATATGTCTGCAGGGTCTGTTTGCTACCGTCCTGCCAATGAGGAAATATTCATACACTCTTATAGAACCTTGAGATAGAGAGGATTTTATGTGAGTGTGTGGTCTTGTGTGTGTTGGAGGTTGAGTGGAGCGCATGAATGAATAGCTATGAGGAATGTATAATGGACATTGAGTGCTAAAGACTGTGGACCATCTGTATCTCTCTGGCGCATACAAAGCTTTAAAGCTAGTATTGGGCTGAACTTGACCTCTATTGGATATAGTGTGATTGGGCTTTTAATTCAGCCCACAGCTGTGCAGCCCACCAGCAGCCAGGCCGAGAGTACTAGGAACAAATGACTGACCACATAATGAAACCTCATCTTCCTGCCACTTATGCAGCACCTGCTTTTACGCTCCACTGTGGGGGAGAATTTGTTCTTTGTTAAGAAATGTGCCGAATGAGACGTACATGAAGGGTAGTGTGTACAGGTACAATCAAAAGCTCAGAGACGGCACCTATAGAAGGCAAAAAAATGTACCTGATCTACATTTGACAACTCTCCCTTTCAAATGAGCCTTTTTGTACAACAATACTCTGCTCCCAGTGCTCCTGCCATGTTTGGAATGCTCCAGTTCTGTAAGCACCGTTCATGATTCATGCTAGATCGTCTCCATTGTGTCAAAAAGTGATCCTTCAACCTTAATTTCATGTCGGAGAAGTGGAAGAGCTGAGTGACTGTGTGCCTTTCAACATGCTGTTAGCGGATGTGCATTAGTGATGACAAGCACCACAGTTCAGGTTGTTTGCACCCTCAGACACCTCAGAGTAGAGCTTGGTGCTGACAGTCGACCCCAGGGGGACAAATTCATGGTGCACAAACCCTTGAATGCCAAAGAATACAACAAGCTTGTTGTAAGTCGTACTCCTGACCTGACACACCTTCAATCAGAGGCTGCAGGCTCCTCCACTGCAGACTGCTGTTTGGTCTCCGGGTTTAAGCCAACACTTGTTGCTAGTTATAATCCTTGATATGAAGGTTGGGACAGTTTGACTCAGACTTTGATGTTTGCTCTCTGTGCAAGTTTGCTGTCCATGGTGAATGTGCAAATGGACTTCAGGGAGCATTCTAAATGTGGCAGGAGTACTGGGAGTACATTGTCACTGCACAGGAAGACTCCTTTGAAAGGGATATTAGCCAAACTTAAATTATACATTTTATATGTACAGTCTTGGAATTTCTTAATCCAGTATATGACATGTGCATTGTGTCAATATTTAGCTTGTTTTCTTTTATTAATCCCATGTTAATATTCAAAGGCTAATTAATTTTCCACACTTTAAGTGGCAAGAAGCAGAACTATTTTTAGAGTGTATACCAACCAATACTTTTGGCCATTTTAAATGTAATGAAGCCAATAACGTAATAACTTGCCGATAATGTAATAGAGTTTTTGAGCCAATAACGTCCATAATAATCTTCAGGTTTTTTTTTTTACATTTGTAAACGAGTGTTCATGTTCTATGTTGTGTACTGGAATTAAGTGCCATTACAGTGACAGTCTAGTTATTTAAATACAGTTCTAAGTGAGGACTGAATCGTTTTTCCTTGAGAAATGTTTGGAAAAAAATTTGATTAAATGTTTTCTAAGAAAGAAATGTAGTAAATTCATTTGACAATGCAACATCAAACAGATACATTGACATGATATTAAGAATTTACAGATCTAAGCAAATAAACAATATTTTAAATGTAAATTTTGTACAGCAAACAA
This sequence comes from Dascyllus trimaculatus, assembly GCA_024666655.1. NCBI lineage: Eukaryota > Metazoa > Chordata > Actinopteri > Pomacentridae > Dascyllus > Dascyllus trimaculatus. Next base: position 10,171,517 of record CM045451.1, on the reverse strand, counting down.
TTCTCAAATTGGTTCTTACAACCATAAGTGAAAGCTACATGATGAATGAATATGACGACTATGCCATCCACTATACCTACTTTTTGAGCAGACTGCACAAAAACTGCAAAAATCTTTTATTTCCAAGAAATGCAGTCCTACTGATGTATTATTGCTTTGTTTTTTCATGCTAGGCCATTAACATATTAACATTTTGCCAATAATGTAATAAGTTAGTTGCTACAGAGTGTACTGGAGATACTATTGCATCCTCATTCCTCTCATTGCTCATTAAAAAAATCATCTCAGTACTCTGGTTTCTTGTAGATAATCTCAGGAGCTTCAGTATAAAAGCAACTGGACTTCGCTCTTACGTTCTTGCGGACATTTCGCCTCTCATCCAGAGGCTTCCTCAGTTCTAACTGACTGATGGGGAGTTTCAGATTTATAGTCAGTGCTAAATCACATGTCACAAGGGCTAATGGCCCATTAAGCAAGACTCAGATGCCTTGAGGTGCGAATGGTTGTGAAACCACCAGGTCCCCAACAATAACAACAACAACAGTTGTGAAGCTGCTCCAGTCAGGAAAGACTCAAGATGTCAAAAGTGTGATATAATGCATTGGACTGCATATACAACTTTGCCTGGCTTGTTTTATGTTGGTTAATTTTATGTTTATGTATTATCTTTTGGGAGGACCAGGAGAACCAAAGAACTTAGAAGTGATGTCCATTTTCTTCAAACTTTTTATTAATGTTTCTATGATTAACAGAACTGGGTTGACTGAGAATCTACACAGACTTCCTATAGATCAGGGGTCTCAAACTCCGGTCCTCGAGGGCCACTATCCTGCATGTTTTAGATGTTTCCCTCTTCCAACACACCTGATTCAAATGATCAGCTCATCTTCAAGCTCTGCAGAAGCCTGATAACGATCCTGATCATTTAAATCAGGCGTGTCGAAAGAGGGAAACATCTAAAACCTGCAGGACAGTGGCCCTCGAGGACCGGAGTTTGAGACCCCTGCTATAGATAGTTAGATGAGGAGACACATACCACTCTTTACATAACTGATCTTCTATAATAATGCATAATAAATTACAATTATTTCATTAAGACCCGCTGAGGTGAAAATCAGGTTTTTTATCTAGTCAACTTGTCCATATGTTTTTTTTAATATGCTGGAAGACATATAATTAGCAAAATTAGCATATACACTTGCCATTTTGTTGTGTCGAGTAGTTTTACAGTTTTTAAGCAGAGTCTTAGGTGAGCTGGTCAGCTTGAGTTGCAGTGAGTGGGGAGGATGTGTGGATTTAGTAGATCTGCACATCTAGAGAAGGCAGCAATATAGAGTTATATCTGAGCTGGAGAGAAACTTCTAAATAAGTGACTTTGGTACACAGAGATGAGTCTTCAGGGGTTTAATTAATAAGAAGGACATTCATATAGAAAAGTAAGATGTTTACATAGAGCTTGCACAGTGAAGGACATCAGCATAAGAAAACTTGCAGCCTCCAACAGTCTGGAAAAAGTCAAGAGTCTGTTTTCATTTTATATTCATAGTACATCAGATAAATGACTCGTCAGTACTGAGAGAGAATGACAGCTCATGGATAGATGCAATGTAGTACTTAATGTGTATATTGCCCAGACTTGGCATGTTCACTGTGTATTTTGATTTCTTCCCTGCCAGATGACTGAATTGGCAGCGGTGATAATGCCAGTACTATATTCATAAAACGATACGTTTCTCACCTTCCCTTCGTTACCACATTGATAGATTTGCACAGCATATTTGTCTTGCAAGATTGTTGACACCACTGTGGCAACCAAACTGCCAGGTACTTGATATCTGTAATTATTACAAACTGAAAGTCAACAAAGATAATACACACCGTTTTGGGTGAATAAACAGTGTGATCAGTGGATTTTAAAGGCTACAGCTTGGAATTACAGAGAGAAAACAGAAAAACTAGAGGACATATCGTAGGTCATGCATCCATAATCTCCTTTTGTTTTGTGTACCTCCTCTCACATAAAACCCACAAATTAGCTGAAAAATGCGGAGACATTGTGAACTGCAGATTCTGGCAGAATGACAGCATTAGCAGGTGTCGTTATCTTTAAGTTCAGTAAAGCAATGACAAGAGGTTTTCCATGAGTTATCTAGGGAGAGGCAGCAGAGCACAACAGGGGACATCAAGGATGACAATGTTCATCCCAGGTTTTCATTAAGATCTCTGCAGAAAAGCTATGCTTTGCATGGAATATAAGCTGCCTCCCTCTCGCCCTATCATGTAGTGAAGCGTGCACCTCCCACTGCTTTTAGATTAACTTTGTATTCCCTCTTTCACTGTTGAAGCAAGGCTTTCATATCATCCCACCTGGCATGTCGTTAACTCCTTTGGCTGATAAATGCAATTCAGAGCCTCCAGTCTTCCTAATTCAGCAATGCTGCACAAGCTACACCATGTGAATAAATTAGATTCAGTATCACAAAGTAGCACAGGAGAGGAGAAACTTGAGAGCAGAGGTTTGTGAAATAGACTTCGATCAGTACTTATCTTGACTTGAATCCCTTCACTCTGTTTCTGTATTTCTGAAAGATTTGGGTTTCACAGAGATTTGTTTTATTCTCGTCTCTTTGTTTTTTAAATGGCTGTTGTGACAGGTAGACTCTCTAGGAGACCTCTTGATGATACAAAGCCACTGTTTTATCCCCATGACTCACGCTGCATATTGGTGCTCATCTCTTGCTCAGGAGGAAGGAAGCCCTCCATCTGAAACACAGATACGACTCTGCTCGGATTATGAGGAGGCCTGGGATGAATCATCACATAACATAAATGTGGGCAAATTAAACAGACCAAATGAGGGAACATTTATCTCATGGAATCAAAGATACATGGTGCAATTGCTTTAAATAAGATGTCATGTTTAATGTCCAACAATGCCAATCTCAGAGTTTAGTAGGTGAATCATCTTGTGATGCTGAAAAATGATCTAAAGATGTGAGCGCTGAAATGTGTTTGCCATTTGTCCGTCTCAAAGGGCCTCGCTATAGGTTCTTCAGTACTGATCTGTATGACAGCATAGTGATGGAGGATCCATCTACAGTATGCTATTCTCTATTAAATGTCATTTTCAATTAAAAGCCTGCCACCGAACATTACGACTCAGTCTTCTAATTTCATCCTTTTGCCTTTTCATCATTTTAAGGCCGAGGATGATTAGTAACACTTAACTATTAGGCGCAAACTATTAGGGGGGGTTTATATTAAAACCTCCTGCTTACTGCGGTGAAGGAGGAATGGCTCCTTATGCTCTGTCATTTGTTCAACTGGGTAAAGTCCTCTGTCACTGATAATTAGACCTCTGAGAGCCGCATAAAGACCTGCAAAGGGGGGATGATTGAACAGATTGCCAGGACCCCTCAAAGTGTTTGTGTAACACTAGAGGGGCGAAAGAGAGAGAAAAGAAGGCAGACAGACTGGCAGACAGGAAAAATGGAAAAAGGGGAAGCCATTATCCAATAAGTATCTCCATTGTTTTCCTGCCAACCTTCTGTCCTTATTCCACTCTGGTGAATATCCCACTGATAAAACAATTTGACTGAGAGACAAAACGCTGGTTTCAAAGGCATTACTTACGCTTGGCGGCAACATATTTTCCACTGTACCACTGCATATTTCACATAGACAAATTCTTTAATGTTCTCAAACAGATCACATGAAGCATTCATACAATACGACCCGGAATGGAGCTGATAGCACTGGAACTATACTCGTCATACATACAACAATAGAGACAATCTCTAGAAGGGAGGTTATGTGAGAAATTGTATATAAACCCCTGTTGTCTCAGGATGATTGCTCTGGTCGATGGAAGCCTATCAGTCTTGCAGAGCTGTGCATTTAGGCCCATTTCCTCCTAATGACAGCAGCTAGAGGCTCTTCCATGCGACACAGTATGTGATGCGAGACCCCCGTTGTATTTGCGGACAGGTCTGATTTGTCTCAGAAAAGGGCATCAGAAATGACTGGGCCACTGATACATCCAGACTCATTTTCCATGCTGGATTTTCTTTCACTTGAGAGCTGGATGTATGGCAAGTATCAGATCGCCATTACCACTAAAACCACAGCTACTTTTGTCTATAGATGTCTATTGTATATCATACTTGAAGGTCTTTGTCTTCTAAAAACTGGCCAACTATTGTACTGAACATAAATATGTAATATTTTATTTAAGTCTCTCCATTCGTTTTAACACAGGGTACTAAGTATTTCTTGTTCCAACACATCTCTACAACAGAATGGATGTCAGTAAACAACCAGGTGTGCACTATATTAGTAATCAAATTATCCATTTGAATGGCAAAGCTCGCCTCCCTGCATGCAAATGTTCCACCAAAACATTTCCCTTGTCACTGTTTTTATGTGACCATGATCGCTGCATCCTGTCATCAGACCCACACAGGATGATTGTGATTGGTTTACAGAAATACAAACATGGCAGAGATTTTTTTCTTCCTATGACAGAATAATAATGATGTGCAGTTAGACCATTCTACACAGTGTTGTGTCAGCACTAGAGAATGGTCTAGCTATGTGATATTCGCAAACTGATCACACTACATGATCATTGTCCTTTTGAACCACACCTGACCCTGTTCTAACCAGAACAATATAAATGAGAGTTAGAACTTTTTCTCCAAGTCAGTAAAGAAGACCGTGTCCATGCTACATTTATATTTTTTTTTCAGTGCAGATTTGAACTAGTGACGTCAAAATCAGGTTTTTGTCTGAGTTATTTAATATTTAGTATCTGCAGATAATTAGTCCCAATCTATAACGTATTTTCATAAATAATACATGCTTAAATTACATTAATGTTGTTAAAATCAGTGCAGTGCTTGACAAGTAAATAGCTCACAATGGATTAAGACAAAAAACGCTGTTGCTTAATTTGTGGTCAGGAACCTTATCGTATAGCTCCGGTACAGCACTATGTGAAATGTAGTGTGGAGAGGGTAGGGTCTATCATGGCTCCACAGGTTCCAAAGGATGGCTAAAACCTATATTCTTTAAATGCATGTCAGAAAATGTATTGTAGATTAGCTGTAGTACCTGGTTATGCTACCAGACGGACTCTCCTACTGTTCAACACTGACATGAAGAGGCAGTCACTATGGGCAGTTTTGTCTTGGCAAGCAGAAAGCATTTTTGGGGTTTAGCTAGCATTGGGCACCACGACAAAGACTTCTGTGCAGCTTAATGACCTCCAGTCAGAGCTTTTGTGTTTAGGACAAACTGGGATTGACTAGGACAGTGGTCCAATATTCAAGTGGAATTTGAGGCAGTGCTGTGTAGCAATATAAGCTTAGGACAAATATCCATGGTGATCAATTTGTGTCAGTTAATCCATTATTGACTGTTACTGCTGCTTATTGATTCAGAAAACTATTTGTAATTTACATCTCCAGTGTTCTTCCCCAGATAGCACTCTTCCATTTACAATATCTGTTTGACAGCAGACATAAAAAAGGGTCAGGCTTAGGTTCGTGCTAATACCAGTCAGTTATAAAAAGAATGACTCGATATGCCTTGATACCAGTCTTTGAGATCGGCTCAGAACATCCCTAATTGAAACCCATCAATTGACACTGTCCCCATATTTTAATGCACTCAAACTGTAGCAATGAAGCAATTTATGATCTGGACAGAAACGTTTTTCAGTAAAAAAAAAGAAAGAAAAGAATCTCCCTCCATAGCTGTCATGTATGAACCTATATAACTGCATATAGGGAAATGAAAGGAAGACCTTCACTGTGTAAAACCAGTGTGAAGCCAGTAGTTTGTGATCTTCATCACAACAGCGCTTCACAACAGGCTGCTGTGGGAGCACAATGGGAAATGATGGAAAAGTAATTTTCATCTTCTGTCCCTTCTACCAGGAGTGCCACTGCAGCTCTGAGTGCCCCCTGGCACATTGATTCAAAGATGAAGGGGAGCCTCAGCAGCAGCGTGATCCTAAACGCGATGACACAGGACTCTGTGGCTGATTCTTTGGACAGGTGCATGCTGGGTGATTTATGTGCGAGTCCTCTTGCAGGTCCCCAGGAGCAAATATTGACTGTTTATTTCTCCAAGCTCAAGGCAACAGGGAGGCAGCAATTTCTTTTTTCTTTTTTTTTTTTTTTGGACCTTAGATAAATTGAACCCCGCAAGATGCAAACGCACCTGACAAGGAGCAATTTTTTTAACCTACCCATCCCCCATCTCTGAAAACTGAGGGAAAAAAGCAACTTAATAGCGAACATTATTGATTTGTCATTCCTCTTCCCAGACATCTATACACAACAGGGACATTTCAATTACACAGAGGCTTTTGGATTGCTTCTTCATTCAGCTCCTCACCAGGACAGGCCACCTGCTGCAGAACAGTGATGGACACCCACTAACATTTCTGCATATCATAGCACTCATACAGATCCATGATCCTCCACAGGTTTGTGCATGAAATCAACAAACTAGACCACAGAGGACATTGCTGAAATAAGGTTTCAGAAATAGTGCACCGGCTGCCCCAGCTCAGTCATTTTTAAGTAAATTAATAACAAATACTTCTGTATGACAGCAAGTCTGATCCGAGGACACAGTGAAGGTTACGTTAAGAAGCCATTTTTACCATCAATGCCATGATATCAGACCAATGTAGAACTGAATATAATTGAAAATGTAACCTTGAAATGCCCTTTAAGGATACAAATATATCACACACTCGAGAATCTAACATGCTGAACACACCATGTTCAATCCGGAGGGTCCTGTTTTTCCCTCTTTAATTTGCCCTTTACTGGGAAATGGACTGCACAGGTTTTTCTCAGTAAAGTCCGCTCCTGGGGGAAATTGTGTTTAGCGTTATCGGTGGGAGATACACAGGCTCAGTCAGCCAGAACAAACAATTATTGTACAGAGGGCAGAGCCAGGGTGTCCCGATGAAACAGCCAAACATGCTTATATTACGGAATCCAAAAAGTAATAAAATAAGGATTATACATTATTGAATCATGGTGGATGAGAGAGAGCTGCTCCTTATTCAATAATATATATTAATATTTCACGCATTTCGTTCTCTTTCTCACCCTTGTCTCTGCCTGTTTTTCTTTCAACAGCTATTACATTTTTTTCGACATATAGACATTCAGTGAGGAAGAAACTGTAACTAAAGAGAAACTGAATAACAGAACACTGTGTATTTCTCCTTAAGTGCTACCTACATGCTGCACTGTGGTGAAAAAGTGAAACTGTGGATGGCTTTGACAAAGAAAAGCCTTGTTTATCCAGTTGTCTGATTGTGATTCAGTAAATGGATACATTTTGTGATTTTGGTACAAACCATCCCTGTAAATCCATTCACCGACTCAGGAACAAGAGGCTTTTCACAAGCATAATTGAAGAAAACATGCTAAATTACACTTGGCAGTTTTCCCTTTTATTAGTAATATTGTTTTCTTTGCAACAAGGCGTCACATTTCTTTTTCTATGTATACATTTTGTTTGGTTAACACTCTCCTTGTTAACTAGCAGACAAGCAACGGACCGAATTATGCTCTTGATCCATTAATATTTGTCCAGAAGACGAAGAAAATGTGCTGAAACTCAGCATTGACTCTGGTGGTTTTGTTGTTTCATAATTAACCAGGAGGGCTCATTAGAAAGCAGGGAGTCATTGAGCAACTGTCACAGGCCTCTACTCAAGGCCAGACTAAAGTAAAACTTCATATGAGCCTTGATGTTTTTAGCAGCAAAACACTGAAAAGGAATCTTTGAAAAGGACTGCATCAAAGGCTACTTTCAGTTTTCAAAAAACCTTTGAAAGCTTTTGGGTAAAGTGAAATAATGATTTAACAATTACACCGGGACCAAATGTAAAGAGAACATTTTGTTCTTGCATTGGAAATTCATAATTTTTCATGTTGGTTATTCAAAAACTGGTGTCAGGGTGTCGCTTTATTTCAATAAAGTTAGACCATGATTTTAAGTTTGGTTGTCTGTCTTGACAACATTAAAGCCACAACATTAAAACCACCTGACTGTGTTGGCAGTGGATGTTTAGGGTTCTGTGGGCTGCAGCATGGGTGCATTGAAGTGAAATGATCAACGTCTCCCTTCACCTTAATGTTGAGGCTGATCGGTGTAAATACTCCTAATTTACATAGGTAAATTAGTTATTTTTTATTGCCAGCCTGTGTCTTGTTCATCATATCTCATTCAGTCTTGCAACCCACAGCTTAGAAATATTCCCACACTTAGCTAATTAAGAGTTTCTTATAAATACGCATCAGCCACAATACTTATTCCTGTGAGGAGTCCATATTTGGTGTATAGACAGATGATGGATGCAAGCTATAATTATAGTCATATATTATATATCACAACTAAAGCCGTCCTTGCAGTGTGTTGTATTGCATTTATCAAAAGTGACATTTTTTCAGGGAACATCAGTTGTAATACGGCTAAAGACAATAAATAATGAGTGTTTTTTTTAAATAAACATAAGTAATGAGTTTATGATTAATGTATAGCATAATGAAGATGTTCCTCGTTTACTTAAAATATCAGTGTTTGGTATTTGATCCTTTGGGTTCTGTGGGTTGAAAGGTGGGACCTCAGTCGATCAGATGCTTGATCAGATTGGAATCTGTGGAGTACAGAGGCTGGAACAACTCCAGAAGCTCTTGGTCGTGTTCCTTGAGCAGTTTCTGAGCAGTTTTTGTGGTGTAGCATTGCCCTGCTGGGGGAGGCTGCTGCTGTCAGGGGTGTGCTTGGTCTGCAACATGCATGTCAAAGTATCATCTACATGAATGCCAGGACACAAGATTTTCCAGCAGAACCTTGCATTGTAATTAGATGATTAATGTTATTCCCTTTACCTGTCAGTGGTTTTAATAATCAGCCACAGCATTATGACCACTGACAGGTGAAGTGAATAACACTGATCATATTGGTACTATGTGGTGTTCTGATGGAAAACCTTAGATTTTGCCATCCATGTTGATGAGACTTAAACACCCAAATAAACATTGTCCCACAACAAGCACACTCCCTTATGCAAAGGGCAATCCTAAATTTCATTGGCCTAACCCCGCAGGAAAGTGTACCCCACCACATGACAACAACATTAATCAATAAGGAACATGTTAAGGAACATGACAATGGCCCAACATGTTAATTTGGCCTCCAAACTTCCTAGACCCCATTCTGATCAAACATCAACAGGATGCAGTGGAACAAATTTGATGGACAGAGGCCCCACTGCACAAGCCAGAGTCCCCAAAGGATCCACTGTCAACGTCCTGGTTCCAGACCCCATAGGACACCCTGAGAGGTCCTCTTGTCCATGCCTAATGGTTCAGAGCTTTTTTGATCACTCAAGGGGGGCCAACATAATATTAGACAGGTGGTCATCATGTTATGCCTGATCGGTGTATATCTCTGCATTTTTTTCCAGCACCAGAACTACTTAGCACCCTTTTCTAGAAGATATTAAATGTCCTGTTTTTTCATAGCAGTTTTATTATTCCTTCTGTTTTATTGTGAGTATTTGTAGAGCACTTTGCAACTGTGGTCTTAAGTGCTCTATAAATAAATTCTACCTCACCGGTTACTTCCGATTTTCTATTTAGCTTTAAATTCATGCCAAAAAAAGAAAAAAGGAAAAAGCTTTTTGTCTGTTTTCCAGGAAGAGGTGTATCTGAAGGAGGAGGATGCTGACTTAACAGATACACACAGCCAGCCACCGTGGAGAGATCACTCACAGAAATACACAACAGTGACAGATACCGTCTGGCCTACAGAGAACACACTGTGCGCAGACACATCCTACAGAGTGTTTACCTGCTTTTTGTCTTCGTCGTTCTCCACATCTCATCCTGTCAACTTATATAGCTTGTGAGGAGGCTGCGTCATGAACCTGCATGGTTACTGATAATATATCCAGTGTTAGAGGTATATTTTCAAAATCCACACAGACACATGGGGAGTATTCGGCTGAAGGCAGGATACTCCTCGGCTTTCATTCGGAGTCCTTTTTGTTGTTGTTGTTTCTGCTGCACTCCTTAATTGAATCTGAGCAGTTTTCACTTCATAAACCTGAGATAAAAGGCATTAATCAGTGACTCGCTGATGATAAAAACACAAATAGAATGCTGATCAATATCAGGGTTCCCCTTTATTTTGAAAAGATGTCATCTCAACACTCATTTTCTTGACAAAAAAACAGCATTTTAATAACAGAACTGCCATATTACTGTTATTATTTTTAGGAGAGCAACAGTTTTTTAAATATATCTGCAATTTGAGATGTAAAAAACACAATGATAACAGTTTGTTAACACCCCGACCTTGGCATGGGAGATCAGTGGTTCAAAACCTGGTCAGGATGCAGGTATCCAGTGAGGACCCTTAGGATAGGTCCTTAATGCTGCCTTACCTACCTACCAATGTACGTCATTTGGTTAAAAACTAAATTAAATTGTAGAATTGTAAATTGTAGGTCACATTCAAGATATAAGATTTCTTTATTTGTTATTTCTCTGTGCATCTGTGCACAGACACACACACACACACACACACACAAAAACAAAGTATCATTCCCCTTAGCTTTATTCAGTACTGAAGATAAGACAAGAATCAAGAGTAGGTTAAAAAGCACTAAATATAATAAATAAATTTAATAAATAGACATCGCTAAAAGACCAATAACATAAAAACATGCAAACACAATAGTAAAGCAGGATCCTGAACACAATTTGTTAAAATGCTACAAAAAGTTTAATCACAGCCCAGTATATCAAAGTGGTTGTGCAGTTCTGTCCTTAGATATAATCTGGACTCTCTGCTATAAATGCAATTGCATGAGCAGAGAAGGAAGACCTTTATTTACGTGGTTATTTCAGCTGTTCAGGGAACATGACCTTCTTGCACATTTAGTAAGCAATCGTCTCAATTTTGTGCTCTGCTTCATTTCCGCAATTTCAACTATTTTCCCACACAGCTGAACTGGAAAGGTTAATTGGCTGACAGTGATACAGGTGAAATATTTGATTCGGTTTACCGGTAAAGGCAATTTAGCACAATTTTGACACAAGTCAAAAATGTTGGGAACTAAACACTCATAAAACACCAAACTGGGATTCTCTGAATATTCTGTTTAAGAGGAAGTGAAAAGCCTTAGATTGTTTTACAAATTTAAATGAATCTCTAACCTTGGCAAATTTCTCTGCGGTGTTTTCTGTTTTTCTAAATCCCACAAGTGCTGGTATAATTCATTACAAGGACACGTGTTGGCTGACTTAATGCTCCAAAAGAACCTCAAACATGCCGAGCAGGTGAGGCCCCCGTATTCATGGTCAAACCGTCACGCTTTTGTGCAAAGCTGCAGAATGTCCCCGAGTGGCTTCCTGTGAATCAAGGAGAGCAGCAGCAGATAAGCCTAATGACTCGCACACTTCAAAGCAGGCGCACTCATTTAAATATTAAATTACACCACATCATTAATTAAAAATGTTGAGAAATTGCATGGGCAGAGTTTTCGGCAGCAGATGTTAAAGATGACAGCAAATGCATGGCCACAGACAGAGAAACACAAACACAAAAAGAGAGAGAGAGAGACAGACAGACAGACAGAGAGAGAGAGAGAGAGCGTAGGAAAAACATAAACTCGATAAACACTAATTAGCTACTCTAATTGAAGTGCACTCTTAAAGTAATTACTAGGCAGAGGAAGCAGTATTTGCATTCATAAATAATCCTGACAGCACAGGGAGCCAGTGCGGGAAGAGGGTCCCTCATTTTTCCTTTGGGCCTGGGGAAGGTGGGTTTCCCGCCCCATGAATCTGTCAATCACCAACATTATCAGTTAGAGTTTACTGCTAATGGCTCTGTACAGCGGTTGATTTGTAAGCAATAAATCAGTGACGGGTTGCCCTGGAAAACAAATGCTGTGGCTATAAAAACATCTGCAGTACACAAGCAGTTGCCGCAACACCCTGAGAGACTACATACATATAGGCCGTCTGTCCCAGCACTCCCTTGAATTAGCTCCTCTACTGACAAATAGCACCAATATATTTCACCTCTGCTCGGTTAGGTTTATGCACAAAATTGCTTTAGGAAAAGGTCAGCATTTGGCTTAAACAGAGGACAATCAATGCCATGGTTACAACAGGAATATTCCATCTCAAATCAGCAAATTTTTAGTCATCTCTGACTAAGTCATCTATCTATTTGCCTGAAATTCTACAGCATGAAATATGGACATTTATAAAGATATCTGCTGAATTATTGCTTACCTTGAGCAGTTTTTCTTGCACATCGAAGTATTTCAACAATTTCCTTGACTATATGTGGTTTGTTTTGTATTACTGTGACATGCAACTCCGTCTGGTTTCAGAAAATGTCACCGGTTGACTTCTGCATTATATATATCTTTTGTTAATGTGTACTCAAAGATTGGACTTTTGATGACGACTTCACATTTCATTTCTTATTTCAACTCACCCATAATCAGAGACTGCTCTACATGTCCAATATTGCAGATTCTGACGTTGTCTTCGATAGTTCCTGAGGTATTATCTTTCAATCACAGCCTCAAATTCCAATGTGCGGATTTTATATTTTTTTGCTAAAACTGGGTTGACTGGCAAATCTCATATAGTATTTGTTATATCAATCTAAAATTTTACATATCTATAATTTATGATAAGAACAGTTTTTAGCAAATCAGATGGTGGAGCAGAAGGCCCCTGATGATCTGAGATGGAATAACCCAATAATAAACACATTTAGGGCCCAGTCTCAGTGAGTTAAAGGTTGATCTGAAACATCACCTGAGAAAAATCATGTATATCCTCATTGACAGGCAGTATACTAATAATTAAAGACACCCTTGATTGTTTGCCATCCATTCTTATGTTTTATTAGCTGTCTTTCCAGATAATTCCTAAGTGAATTTGAAGCAAACTTTCCAAATGTTGCAGAAAAATCTTTTCATTAGCTTCTTTGGAGCAAATAAAACTGGACTGTGTAGTGTTGTTAGAAAGCGGCGGTGTACTCTTCATTATGCATGACTTTAATAAGCAGAGTAGAAGAAGCCAGAAACAACAACGAGCTGTTTGTGAATCACTAAGAAGGAAACAAAGCTTGGCCATCTTTCAGAGGAAAACAGACAGAAGTCTTCAGGAACTGTTTCCAATCAAGCATGCTGCAATTATTCTTTCATGTCAGCTGGTATCTGGACATGTTTGATGCTGTCTGAGGCCAAACACAATAAAAAAGCAGGTATTGCAGATCACTTACCTAAGTGAAATGTTTGCTACATTAGAACTTATTTTAGAAATGAAACATATTTGCTCTTTTTGCTAAAAGGTCAATAACTATTTTAATCGCCTTAACCTCAAGAATGTAAAAACCTGAGGAACTTTGTCGAATCCTGCTGTTTCCATTAAAGTTTTCTAATGTGGTACTTCAAAAAATATATAATGGAAAAGCGGCTATTGTGACAGCGCCATAGTGGCCATAGTATTTATGTCAAAGGAGGAAGTGAGGTGGCCAAAAAGTCAATAAAAAAAGAGAAGGTTGGGGTGGATGGATGGGTCAGATATGGCTGCTACTTGTTTCAAACTAGTAGTCAAAGTTTCTTTTGACAACAACTGTCAACAATTGCAGTGATTGTTCTCTATTTTAACTCAAAAGCTTGTTTTGTGCCACACTTTTGCAATGACTGTCTACAGGAAAAATGCTCTTAATGTGACTCCCATATGGATTGTATTCAGAGTTCAAGGACAATGGCTGATGTTATTGTTCAGGTTGGATGACTTATTGCATGGAGTATATATCATGCAGTTACACAAAGTCCTGGGAACAAAGATCACATACTGCTCTGACTCCAAGAAGCTATATGTTGCTTCCCACTGTGTCTTTTTGCTCGTGTCTGATTTCTTTTTAATAAAATAAAGCTGTGTGGCCATGGTTCAGCGGTCCAGCAGGCAGAGAAAATGTGTTCAATGCATGTTTCTGTCTTCTTCTAATGAGCCCATTCATTTACACAATATAATAACATAATAAAAGCCCCAAAGAGGAAAAAGTTTCGTTATTTTTACTGTTTTTTTTACTTCAAATTTATTACCTTTAATAGCTTCTATACAAGGGTTGCATAGTTTTACATGCACAGGCAAAAGCAGATACAAGACACGCAGAGATAAGAGAATAAAACATTCCCCGCTCTATTTGGCTCATAAGACAACACACAGTGATTGAATCTCCCACCACAAGGCAGAAACACACCTAAACACTCTTGTAAACATGATTTCACGAATGCAGCGTCCAGTCTGGATAGGAATTATTACTGTTTAATAAGGAGAGACCAAAAAGTCAGAGATGACACATCAATCAAAGGCAGCTCAGAGCGTTTTCCTCTCATATCTTCCTGTCAGTTAGTTGACCCACCAAGACCCCATGGAGCTCAAAGTGCTCTGACTGTAAAGGGATATTATTTCTTGTGCCACATGTAGCGCAGAGATGGATATTTTGACTTTAGCATTGTGATAGTAGCAGGGACAATCCACCAGCTGCCACACAGGATCAAGAAATATTGCTGTACTTCTGGTCGCGACCTTTTCAGCATTGCTTAACATTTGATTGCTGGGAGAATCAAATTAGAAAGTTCGGATATATTCCATCATTTATTTATTTTGGCAAGGAGGATCTGCTTCAGTTGCATTTTGTTACCGGGATGTGAGATACTCAGTGTATTTTTTTTTTTAACATTATTAGGAATTATTAGGAAGGATACAGTACTTATTCAACTGAATATACTGTAATGCTACATTACAGTATACACACTGCAAAACAGAAGCCATGCTAACAGCTCTTTGGCATTTTAGCCCAGAATCCCAACGTCCTCACCATGACAATGCTAATATGGTTTGGCATTTTTTATGTTTACGACACTCACTATCTTAGATTAATGGATGTGTTGAGAAAGAAAGCTTTTTTCACACCAAAAATGTGTTTGTGATTCAGAATGTATGTCCACTGAAGGCCCTCTCTGACTTCCCGATGGCTCCCTGCACACACATGACAGAAAAAGACAGACTTGACTGTCCCGAAGGAAATTTGTCTTGGACATATATATATATCTGCTGTTGAAATACAAATAACATAGCTCATACAAACTGTACATACACAGGCTGTCACTCATACACATGTTCACACACAGTTCATACAGTTCATGCAGAGAACCACCAAACTGCACAAAACATGATGCAGCTTGTCTTCATTTTTCAATTTCAGTTTAAATTTTTTGTGGACCAAACAGATCAAATTCTGATCAAATGATGCTTATCCTGCTCATTATTTCACATTCATTGCTTTCGTAATGATTGTTCATGGGAAAAAAGTTCATTTGGGCCAGTGTGCCTCATGTGATGAAGCAACACCAAGTATGGACACTATTCCAGATCAGCACTATATCTGCTGGCTCGCTAAGATGAGTGTGTAGGCATATGCTGACGAAAAGAATAGCCCAGGCGAATGCAAACGTCCTTCATTTTGCACTTTTCTGGCCGAAATCCAAAGTATTGCACACAGAAGGACTTTGATGGAGTTAGGAAATGTTCAGGGAGCACCATGTTATTACAAATCATCCATAAGAGGGACATAAGTATCAAATTCCCTACAATATATCCACTAGTCTCTCAGTTATAGCTGGGCCTGGGTGATAAAAAAAAAGGCAGCAATATGTATCAACAGCATTTCATTAGTTTCACTTAACTGCATCAGATGCAAACTGCCATTAAAGTGCATATTGAGAATGCAAAGCTGGGTTGCATGAACCTAAACATGCTCCCTCCCTTGCTCATACACCCATAACATCCCTTAATAATGGAGCCTTTTCGGGCTTTGTTGCTCTATATATAGCTTCCATGCAGACCCTCTGAGGTGCACAAGTCCACAGTCACCTGAGCCTCTTGTAGCCTTGGTTCTGATCAGTGGGGACCAGCTGGATGCCCTTTGCTATATGAGTTTTGTGGTCAAAGAACTCCGACGCCCCTGTATGACGCACCACCTGCACCTCAGCAATGCACTTGTGGCAGCCTGCTCCCATGGCTGACAGACTTGGCATCAGGGTGCACTCACAGGCCCATCTGGTGACTTCCTAGTCCTGGTCAGCCGCTATGAACCTTAACCTCAGTGTGGTGCACCTACTTCGCCCTGGTCACCCTCCACACAGTTCTACTTGCTTTCTTTATTCAATGTGTATCAACACAAGATCAATCCTCTTTCCTTCTTCCTCCTGGTATTTCATAAAAATATGCAATTATAAATGATCAATAATCATAGATACTGACGGAAATAAAACATTTTGTTCAGATAAACTTTTCATCCATATCATCCAGCCCTGGTTATAGATACACATGGTTGTGGAAGTGGTGGATCGACAAACTGACATCGGCATGTGTGCTGTGTGCTTATATCAGACTGCAGTCTTTTCTAAAACCTTGAATTACAGGCAATTACAAAGATCTCCACTGCGCCTCAATGGAAGCTATAGTGGCAGTAATTCATCCAAAGCTCTGCAGAGGCTTTTTTCCTTTTTTTTTCTGTATTGTCTAAATGTTAATTGGCACTTGACTAAGTACAGTAGCATTGTCCTCATAATTTCTTGAAAGACTTGTGCTATCTTAACATGCATATTAATGGAGTAGTTGTCAAGATGCTGATTTTCAATTTAACTGATTTATAACTTTGGGTATCTGCCTTCTTCACTTAATTTGCGTCCGCCCTGTCCCTCATGCTTACGACCAAATTAAAATGTCTAATTTGAATTGTTCTCATAGCTCCAGCAAACAGCACGATGCCTCCTCACTGGGGTTGGCCTCTAGGAAATAGCCTTCTATTAAGTTGTCACTTATCAGCCAGTGAGAAATGCAAGAAGCGGGGAAATTTTTTTTCTCTATCAAAACAATGGATGCATCCCTCAGCTCACACAGAGCAAAGGCATATGGAAGATGGTGTCCCGCTGCGGAGCCATATAGTGTGAGATGTGCCATTAAACATTCCTGCCTGTGCTCACACAGAGAATTATAAAACAAAAGCAGCTGAGTTTATAGATTTCCCTCAGATCCCATCAGTCACTCAGAAGAATCGAGTGCTGGATGACCCCGCTGAATTCTGGCATGTGGAAATCGGACACATTCTGAGCACAAAGTTACTCATTTGAAGTATAAACAAAAACACAGAAGAGATAGTCGAACTCTTGTTTCCCTTTACAAAGAAGGAAGTCACTGCAGGCTTTTCAGCAGTCTGAGTTAATATTTAACATACAAGTCTTCAAATGGTGTCTCATTAGCTTCTCCACGCTAATAACAAAACAATATGTAAAGAATAAGGTGCAAAGGATGTTTAAGCACTGCATGGATGAGCTGAGATAACTAGTCTGGTATTAAAGGACTCTTCTGATGTCTGAGGAGGAAATGAATCTGACTGGGTAACAAACTGAAATTCAAAAGCTGCTCTCTGGACTGTAAAAACACCGTAGAAGGGGTGGAAAGAGAATTACCCTGGAGTCGGTAACTCTGACGGATTGTGACCTACACGCTATTCTATACTGAGGCTTAGTTAAGCATAGAGGAAAGAGGGAGCAATTCTCAGGCTAGTAGCAGTGATTTGGGTGCTGCTACTAAAAGTTTTATGAAGCATGAATTTCATTTTCTAATCTATTTGAAATATGACCCATTGTGAATATATGCGCTGTGTGCCCGTGTTTGTTTTTTCAGCACATTTACTACACCAGCTATGTTAGACAAATACAGATTTCTGGTTGATTAAGGTGTCCCTTTTCACTTTTTAGGGTGCCATTGGTTTCAGTTCATTTCAGCAGGGTGCTATAATCGACAGACTTTTGATTCTTGCTCGAGACGGAGCCTCAGTCTTCCCCCTGCTGCTTCTTATAGCTGCCTCTAAAAATGACTTCTTATTGAAGAAAATTCAAATTATGAACATATGTAACTTTGCTTGAGAAAGTCCCGCAAAACAAAATATGTATACACTGAAGTAGCAAAACTGTTTAGAGGTCATTCACTTCAGTTCAATTTTGTTTTATTTTTATAGCACCAATTCACAACGCATTACATGACAGTAAGAAAGAAAAAGCTCCCTAGTAACAGGTAGAAACCTCCAGCAGAACCAGACTCAGGGAGTGCAGCCATCAGCCTCGACCAGTTGGGGTTAGGGTGAACAGTAGAGAGTAAAGGAGAGCACAGAGAAACAGACAAACAACGCATAAGAGACGACAGAACACTGGCCAAGTTGATAAAAAAAAAAAAGTTATTGGGACATCCTGATAATAAATAATTACCACTGTCTGGCCCAGTAGTAACAAATGCATTGACTAGGTTTTCAGCAGTATTTAGACTTGTTTGATGTGTTAGTTGGTGGACATATCCTGGTCAAAAATAGCTCAAAAGTTCCTCACATTAATGCTGAAGGTTAGGGATAAGCCATACAGAGTAACTATATTGTTAGACAATGTGTTTTGAAGTTCTTAAAGCCAAATGCAATAACTTCAGAAGAAAAAAAAATTAAAGGGCATCCAGGCCTTTATGTCTTGAAGGCGGGCTTGAAATTTGACTTACTGTTTTGTTTCTTCATAGATAAAATATAGCTGGGTGTCGTCTGCATAGCGATTAAAGTTAAAGTAGTGTTTCCTAATAAATATTAATATAGGATAGCTTATAAAATGTGAAAAGTATCCGTTCTGTCACGGAACCCTGTAGAACTCCCTAACTAACTCTTGCATGCATGAATGAACTCAAAACAGTTATTATGGAGGTGAAGGAGGAACTCAGATAATGCTACTCTCAAACCACTAGAGATGTCCTGAGAATCTGTATACTACAGATGTGCACAATTAGACCAGTGTTTTCTGCCTCTTCCTGTAAGTGTTACTGTGCTGGACTCACCACTTCACTGCACATAGAAGCAAAAATGGCATTGTGTAAGCATGAATGACAATTTGTTCACACCAGTAATGGAAACCAAGGTTGACAAACTTCACGAAACCCTGACTGGAACAAATCCATTGCTTCTGCTCTCTCTTTCAAATGAGAAAAGACCATTTTAGCTGGTACTGATCATCCTTTTCACTGTTTAAAATGGCAAATGTAGCAGCGGTAGTTCATATCAGCTCACTAATTAATGGCAATTCCACAAATATCTTGATGGCAGGTCAAAAGAAAACTGTGATTTCACAGGGATTGGGCCAAAAAATAATGATCCAGACATGACTAGAGGTTCTATTAAGGGAAGAGGTTGGGTTGGATGATTCAAACCACTTTAGCACTGTTCATTTTCTGTGTCCACCTTTGTAGTATACATGTCCACGAATGTCTATTCTTGTTTATTATTGTAACCAAGATGACGAATGTCCTCTAGCCTGCAGTACTTATTTTAACCCAAACCCCTAAACCAAATGTAACAGCGTAAAGGCACAAATGTACAATGTCATCCTTCTGATGAGGGCCATTTAATTCTATAACAGTCCAATGTGCTACTCTGAAGGGACTCCACAAACAACTTACTCCTTTTGTACTTTAATCTGGCAGGCATGTTGGAGATGGAATTAGTAATCATAGGACAAAAGGTTTATTTCACTGGAGCTTCATTGAAATTAAACATTTTTAAATAGTGACATGAAATTCCAGGCCCCCTAGTGACCTAAAGGTTTTAAAGCAGTGACCATGTAATTGCAATGTCCCTCACTTGAGATAGGCCTGGGGTCTTTGTTGCATGTAATTCTCAGTGTTTTCCACCCCTCATTTGCCTACAGTCCTCTATTGTTGTCCCTCTAAAGTTACGGTCACATTCGCTTCTGTCAAGTGAATATTGACTTTGTCTCCCATTCGTTTCTTTTGAAGCCAACACAAAGGACAAACAGGCGTTTCCTATTTTGGTGCAATCTCCTGCCAGCTCTAACCGACTCAGACTTCACTTCATCCACTTCATTCCGGCCAACAGTAACAGTGACACACTCTGTTTGAAAAAGCAGAAGTCATTACTTCAGCATCAGCCATCAAACTGCTTAGCACGGTGTTTCACTATTATACAAAACAGCAGCATCGGTCTTACAAACTGTTTACACTTTGTAACTGCTCTGATGAAGTTTAACTATAACTCACCTCAGAACCAAGGCTGAATGTGGGGATTTTCTGTTAAACAAAAGACTTCAGTACATCATTACATGATTTATTTTGTATTAGGGAGAGTGAAATCTAAATATTTTGGCAAGAACCTTGGTTGGTTGGTGGATTTTTGCACTAATAGCTGCTAACTTTTTTGCATGTGCATCACAGTCCATATATAAAAGAAATAGTGTCAACACTGATGTTTCATAATGAGTGAATTCATTTTTGTTTCATGCATACATTTGATATAACATAGCTTTGGTTTAGGGTTCAGTATGAAATCCTGAACATAAAGTCATATGAAAAAAAAGTACAGCAAAGAAAGTTTTGAACATATTTGGCCAAATAGGCACTTCTTTGAAGCAGTGCCTACAGATAAATGTGGCACACTCAAAAGCTGACATTTTGTCATTTTCACAATTGAAATACGTTTCCTAAAGAACAAAATATGAAAGCAAGTGCTTGCTACATTGATCACACCTTCAGAGGCAGAAAAATTAGAGGCTCCAGATTAAGTGCCAATGATTGGAGCCTCCTTTAGGATTGACACATGGTACCCGTTTTATTTAAACCTCTGACACCTACTGCTCTCTTTGCTATTGAAATGTGTGGTGTCATTATTCCAAATTTTAAAGAGCTCTTTAAAGCCCTCAGGAAAATAGTTGTGGATCTTTATCTCGAGTGAAATGTTTGATTCAAAAAAAGTGTCTCCAAGAACCCCAAAATTTCACCACAGGAACTGCAGGTAATTCTGCAACTGCTGGTGTTGACGCCCTGCATCTCCAATCAGAAAGTGATTGCATAAATGTGACCTGCATAGGAGACATGTCCGGGGGGGAAAAAGCCTTTTCTGTCCAAAAAGAACATTAGTGCAACAGTGAACATACAGGCAAAGAGCAGACCATTTGGAATAAAGTGTTTTCACTAACTGTGAAGCATGGCGATGCAAATGTTATGGTTTGGGGCTGCATTCGCTGCCTCGGGGACTGGGCAGCTTGCAGACATTGATTTACTATGAATTCTGCATCATATCAAAGAGTGCTTGAAGATAATGTGATGCCCACACTAGTAAATCCACCACAGACTGACTCGAAAAGAGGATATGGAGGGCTATGGGATGGTTTATCATAAAGAGAAAAATGCCTGAATTGAAATCCAGTGAAATGTTGTGGGGCATTTGAAATGAGCAGAACATGCAACTGGAGGGATTTTGCATGAATCAGTGATCAAAAACTTTTATCGAGCCAGTGTCACAGGCTGGTGAACTATTATGCAAAATGCCTGCAAGGTGTTGTTTTGGCTAAAGTAGGCAGCTCTAACATCTGATACCAAAGGTGTAGTTACTTTTTCACCAAAGAATATCACTTCTATTGATATTTTTGTTCAATGAATCGCTTAAAATGGTAATTTTTCTTGTATTGTTGCTTAGGTATATCACCTTTATCTGCGTACACGCTGTTTCAAAGAGGATCAAATGTTTGCTTGTCCAAATATATCTTTAAAAAAGCCAACAATTTTCATTTACTTCGTACAACTGTAAGACAGAGGTTTTTTCTTTTCACAGGAACTCTTTCATATTTGCATGCCTGTGAATAAGTCTTTCAGAATAACAGTATGCTAATCAATACAAACAAAGAGGAAACTAAAATAATAATGTGAACACAGTATGTTCTGTCAGCGTACAGCCTCTAACAAGACACATTTATGGATCTCAACATCTGACAGCATAATAGAGGAAGGAAATAATACAGGATCCTTCTTCAGTAATAGAATTCACTGCCTTTTCTCCTCATCTTAATGCAATTTGGTGTTTCAATCAAAGAAAATGCATTCAAAACAATAACTGAATACTCAGACACTCAGACGAGGAAAGGAAAAAAGCCACTTTTAATCAATTCTACCCGCTGATGAGACAGCAGCTCTGAGTGTCTGTGTTTTTTTCATGAAAAACCTTTTTAAAACCTATTTTCATATTCCTAGCCATCGTTCTCGAGTTATGATAACATGCTATCCATCAGCCTCTTTTCTGATTTATAAGGATGTTGCGACTGTGGTACTCAGGTATTCCACAGACGGAGAAGCAAAATGAGAGATCAGTCAGATTTTAAGTGATAATTAAAAACTGAGGCGGAAAATTAAAGTTAGCACCCAAACTGTCTTTTCAGAAACCTCCATTTGGCTGTTTTAGTTCAATGTTGACCCAGCTGAGACACGAGGATCGGATTTATTAAATGAACGCAAATATGCACAGAGTTGAGAATCAGTGTCTCGACTCTGACCCGACCAGTACACTTCGAAATGTTCAAGGTCAGCAGTGAGGATACTCGGGGCTGAGAGTAATTAAACTGGCTTTATATACAGAGCAGGTACGGAAAATTTGCTATGAGGGCCGAGTACCGGCTGCCATCCTTAACAAAGCACCTCCTGAGCCATGTAAATGTATAAATCTAACCCCAGCATGCACCTGATTTGCAGCAACAGGCTTATGTAAGGAGCAGATAATTATTTTATTTAAGCATATTATCGCAAAAAAATTCACGGCTGGGAGCAGACAATATCTTCTTCTAAAGTGGATGTAGATAAGCAGCAGATGACTATCAGCGCAGAGATATACAGTGCGAGTTGGGCAGCGAGTGTGGAGAAAAAGGCAACACTGACTTTCCAGTGAACTTCACCGATTTAGTGTTTTAATTTATTGAGTTATGAGAAGTGAGAATTTTAAAAAGAATGGTCAGAATCCTGAATGACCCAAACATGAGCTTCAAAGACACTGAATCCTGCACTTATCTAAATGGAAGTGATGTTTTTCTTGCTAAATAAACCCCAGTCTGCAACGCACACTTCAAACTTGACACTAAGTTGGTGACAAATGTAGCAATAAATCTTACATTTACAGCATGAGTTTTATTTTTCAGATTTACTGGATTGCTATATCACAAACAGAGATCCTCCAGTTAAAAATTAAACTGCTACATTGGTATTTTTGGCGATTGCACCAAAACGGAATAAATGTACACAATTGTAGCATTATAAGAAATTGCATCAAAGCCAAAACATCCCCCACATGCAGATCTGTGGGAGAGACATAACACCGCCAGCAGCCTCGTAGCTACCGATACCAGTAAGCACACAAACGCACAATGTGGCTGGTGGAAAGAAACAATCTTAAGGATTACCAGGATCAGGACAATGAGGAGCCCTTCTCTTTTGTGCTCACTCAAGCATATACCATATGTATAATACAGAGCATGTGGTTTGTATATTCCAAGCAGGAGAGTGTATTATTTTACATGTCGCTGAACTCTCGACTGGTATTGAGTTTCTGGCTTTTGTACATGATGTTGATACTAAAGCAGCTGGGTCTGTGCTTATTAATTTTACTGGAAGCCGCTCTGTATCTTTGCACTCTAGTAATATGAAGTTTTGATGACCTGAGATAATAAACCACCTGTACAGCCACTACAACAGAGGTGAGTTCACCCCTGTGAAGTTTCCCTCAAATTACCTCAAAGTAATTGAATTATTTCTAATCTGACAGTATTTTCTCTTAGGTACAATGAAAAAAGAAAATTTCAAAAGACTATATTAAAAATACAGGCTCCAAACACAAACTCAATGCAGCAAAAGTTAGAAGAGTTTGCATGTGATTGCAGTTAGTCTAACTGCATGATCATGGCTATAAAAACAACCTTTGAGCACCAGAACTTTCTCAGTTTTAGATCTATGCACTGTGTATTTATGTATGTCATACCGTGGCTCCACATTCAGAGGCTTTACAAAGCTGGAAAAATGATACAGGAATATCGGCAAGCAAGTTAAAAAATCAGCTGAAAACCCAGCAGCAGCAATCAGGAGGTGCAGAATGAGTCATAGAACCACTAATCAGAGTCGCAGTGGTCGTCCTCCTGAAATGATGCCACAGACGGTTCTGTAATTGCACAATCTCGCGCCGAGAAACAACGGAGGTCAGAGTTTCTGCAACGGCTCAGCGTGAGGGACGTTGCATAGCATCAACCTAAGGAGGGCAGTCAAGTAACAAAGTCTTTATCTTCAGCACAAAACAGCAAGATCAGACTTTGCTAAAGATTGTTTAAAAAAGACAGATGAATGCTGGGAGCCCATGATAAGACCAAGATAAATTTGTTGAGCTCAGATGGGGTCCAGGATGTCTGGCGTGAACCTGACCAAGACTACCACAGTGAGGGCATAGTCCTGACAGTGAAGCACAGAGGTGAGAATGTGATGATGTCAGGCTGCAGTGGAGCAAAAGTTGTTTGGGAGATGGCATTAGTAGATGCACTGTAAATATCTGTGGATTTACCAAAATACTGGCTGAAAAAACTCCCAGTTTTGCAGGAGCTTTGCAAGAAGAGAAGGAAGCATGATAACAAACCAAAGCACACTGCCAAAATTACACAAGAGTTTCTAAGGCAGGTAGGTAAGAAAGGTAGAGCAACACAACCCCTCCAGCAAAGAACAGCTGAAAATAAAACAGTCTCTGAAGAATGATAGAACACCTCGCTAGATATTTGTGGAACACTGGTATCCTCCATGCCGAGGAGGAGTTAGTCCGTCATCAAAAATAAAGGTGGACATACAGAGCACTAAAAAATATAATGAAAAGGGTACTGGCTCGCTGCAATGAGTTACTACCGTGGTGGTGTGTATTTATAATATAATAAATCGAGTGTTAGTTTTTCATTTTACAGAAGAGGAAATTCCCTACTGTTCAACTTAGACCTAATGCAATTACAGTAAGGTGATACAATTTTAAATCATTTGGCATTAAAGTGATTTTGCAAAGGGTTGTACTCGCTTCTGTTGTATACTGTAATTACCTCATAAAAAAAAAACTGTAATACATCATCAGTTTAAAAGCCCACAAACAGGTTTAACCGTGGAGCCAGTGATGAGCAGCAAGCAGCAAATACAAACACCTAAACATGGGATGCTCAGTGGGAAATCGTGAAATCGCAGATATTTCCACAAATTGGATTAAGCAATCAAATAAAAAGAAATTAAAGCTATTTGATGTGCGAGGCAGGTGGGCTCACCATCGGCGCATTGGCACCTGGTGTATTTTAAAACATCTGTCGGTAGATTTTAAAACCTAAAACCCATAATTGATTTTGCTATTTGTGAAACACAGTCTCAAAAATGCATATTCCACATCAGAAAATGTCAAATTGTGAAAAATCTGCTAAAAAACATATGAAAAACTGATGAGTCTAACCTCCTCCTGTGCTGTTTATGTGATCACTGTAGTAGCCTCACTGTCAAACACATTTATATATCAATGTAAATATCTCAACTCGTCACACAACACTCTGCACCAAAGTGGTGTATACACTTAACCGGACTGTTTCCTCTGCACACACTGAGCTGGGAAATACAGCTTAATCTTCTCCAAGGCTGTAGTGTATCCCACCAGTCATCTTGGCCCCATGCAGGGCATGTGATTGAACTCTCCTGTGAGGTGCAAGAGGCATGGAGCGCCAAGGTCCAGAAGCCACCCTGCGGCCTCCAGACAAGCAGGGCGCAGGTTAATGAAAACATCAAACAACTCCCCGTGGAGCCCAGATGAATAGAAAGCTGCCAGGACGATCAAGGCCCCCTCAGGACCAGACCTAAAAAATGATCCAAACAAACAATAATCTGGCATTCAAGTAAACACCAACAGCACATTTGCAGAGGACATATAGTACACCGCACTTCATCTTTTTTATGCTCTCTCGCAAATGGGAATCTCCCTAATGAAATTATTTCCCACCTAGCTTTTCAAAGATAAAACATTTCATTCTAGCTCGGAGGATGAAATGTTTGGTGGGCTTTTCATGCAAATGTCCATAAATAAATATCATCCTATTCTGACTTTTCAGTCCATTATCTCCTGCATCTCATTTTCCGGAGAGTGGGTGCATTTGTGCAAAAAAAAAAAATCGCCAAAAGTTGAAATGGAAGAAAAATATCAGCTCCACTTTTCCTCTTTGTCTCTGCTGTTTTAATTGTGATCTGCACGCAGTTAGTGGATATTACATAAGACATTTCAATGACTGTAATGCCTTGAATTATATCTCCTGAATGTCCGCCCACCATATCTGCTCCACTTAATGTGAGAGTGTGTCAACGCTTTAGCTACAGTCATTTGCGCTACTTGTAGAGCACATGTGTAGTAATGAACATTATGTGAAGTGCTGTATAGACGCTTTATGGTGTGGAGTGAGGAATAGGTGTTATTAAAATCTGATTACTGCAGTATACTGTTCTTTCTTGATAAAAAGCAATTAATATGGTAAAACGGTTGACATTTCTCTTCAATCTTTGCTTTTGTCTTCAAAATCACCCTGTAATATTTAACCATTTTTTCCTCCCTGGATGGTCCCTGCTCCAGGACCGGGTTGTATCTGGTATTAAAACTTAACCTGGAACCTTTTTTGGAAGGTTTCTTGCCATATTTAATAAAGCCCCCAACAAGCACTTCTGTGATTAAACTGGGCGCAGCAATGTTGTGCTTTACACCGATCAACCAAAACATTATGACCACTGACAGGTGAAGTGAATAACATTGATCATATTGGTGCTATGTGGTGTTCTGATGGAAAACCTTGGATTCTGGCATCCGTGTTGATGAGACTTACACACCCAAATAAACGTTGTCCAAGAACAAGCACAATGTCTCATGCAAATCCCAAAATGTCACTGGTCTACCCCTGCAGGAAAATGCACCCCACCGCATGGAAAAAACATCAAACAATCAGGAACATGTTGAGGAACATGACAATGGCCCAACATGTTGATTTGACCTCCAAACTTCCGAAACCCCATTCTGATCAAGCATCAACAGGAGGCAGTGGAACAAGTTTGATTGACAGAAGCCCCACTGCACAAGCCAGAGTACCCAAAGAATCCAGTGCCAATGTCCTGGTTCCAGACCCCATAGGACACCCTGAGAGGTCCTCTTGTCCATGGCCAATGGTTCAGAGCATTTTTGAGCACATAAGAGGGACCAACACAATATTAGGAAGGTGGTCATAATGTTATGCCTGATCGCTATATATCAAATTTAGTGAGACTTGCACATAAGTTCAGCAGGTTCAACAATAACAAACCATTGACTCATTGTTATCTGGAAGCTGTTTATTCTCTGATGTAGACAGAAGTAAAAATGCCAGATTTGGCTGAAGTTTTTGTTGTATTTTCTCCCCAAAATTCCTCTTACCCATACAGCCCCAGGTTATTTAATTCAGCCTTACAGTTGTGGAGCTGCTACTGACTGAATTTAACAATTCGGCAGGTGAAGATTTCAAAAAATAAATAATAATAGCCTGGGGTTTAAAGAATAAGCCTTCTTTAACACAATTACTGCACAATTGACTCCTGCAGTCTTTTAATCAAGAGGCGATATTTCTCTCTCCAAGAAAAAAAAGACTAAAGAAATTTCTTTCCCTGCTTTTCACTGCAAAAGAAGCCTTTACCTGTGTCTAGTTTCTGCATTTTTTTTGTCAGCCTTACACCTGTTTTTGTATTGCATGCAATTTCCATGTAACATGCAAGAGAGGTGTGATATTTGGACTCACATCGAACATTGAACTCTTTGAACCCTTCTTGCATTTGATCAGACTGGTCTCAGAGCAACACAAAAGCCTCATTTTGTAGCAACTGCGCTCAAGTGTGTTGGAGGAATTCACAAGGCTCAAACATGAATCACATATAAGCAACATTTAAAGAAGGCCTTAAAGTAATAAATCAAGCATCCAAACACTTTAACTTCATGGTCACATGAATCTTTAAATGCAGTGCTCGACCAGCGCATATTTGACCCTGAGATGAGAAGAAACCACACTGAGGCATCGCTTCATCATAATTATAAGATGTTTTTCACAGCAGACATTTTGACATACCACAGTCGGAAAAGCTCAAGTGTAAATAATAAAATGAATATGTTCCATTTATCAGTTTCAGGGTCCTATATTATTGAGCAGATAGATACTGTCAATGTTAGTTCTCACTGCTGTGACAAGTCAAAATTGTTCTCTTTTTTTCATTTTTAAATAAATGTTAAAGATAAATTCCCCATTTGTCAAAAATGAAAATAAAAATCCACATACATTGATCTGCCACAGCAATAAAACCACCTGTTAAACATTTTGGAGGTTCTCTTGTGCAGTCAAAACAGCTCTGACTCATCAGGGCCTAGACCACACGAGACTTCTGAAGGTGTCTTGTGGTATCAGGCACCGAGACGTTAGCAGCAGATCCTTTAAGTGTTGCGACTTGAGGATGGAACTTGTTTTTTGAGCGCATCACACAAATTGGATTGAAATCTGAGGACTTAAGAGGCCTAGTCAAAACTTTGGACTCTTTGTCACGTTCCTCAAAACATTCCTAGACAGCTGTTGCAGTGTGAGAGGAAACATTATGCTGCTGAAAGACCATGTTTGGCTAGTTGGTACATGTCAGCGTAACATCCACATAAATGCCCAAACACTTCCCAGAGCATCTCACTGCCTTGATTGGCTTGCCTTTATCTCATTGTCCATCCTGCCACCTCTTCCTTATGTCAATGACGCCAGTCATCGACATGATCTTAAAGAAAATGACATTCATCAGACCAGATCAACTTCTTCTTTGATTGCTCCATGGTCCATTTCGGATGCTAACATGCCCACTGTTGACGTTTTTGGCTCTGGAAATTGTGAGTTCTGACACCCTTCTGTCATGTCCAGCATGAAGATTTTCAACAGCTTGTGCTACAGTAGCTACTCTTTGTGAGTCATTGAACCATTGGTGTCCATGAAACCTGTCGCCAGTTTACCAGTTGTCCTTCTTTGGACCACTTAGGCCAGGTGTCAAACTGAGTTATCCCATGCCAACTCACTTAGGACCTCCTAGTTGAGGTCATGGATTTTCTTGAAAAAAAAGAATCAGGCAATCTACTACCTAAACCATGACATCTTGCAAAACCCCACAGCTCTACTCCACATACTTTTTGAGTTATGATCTTTTGAAAATAGGCATATCACAATTTGGCCATTTAGATTCTTACACCTGTTCATTTTTCCTGCTTCCAACATAACTTCAGGAACTGACTGGTCACCTGCTGCCCAATACATCCCACCTCTTGACAGATGCCATCATAAGAGGATAGACTTCACCTGGTGGTTTTAATTCTGAGGCTGATCAGTCTAAACTATACGGTCTTTTTCTTGGCCTTTTCTCTGACATTGGTTTCATTGCATAATGTGAAGTTTTGATGCCTGCCTCAATACAATTTCCTGTATCTGTGCTCTGATTATACGACTTGAACTTGGTAAACAGAACTGAAAATGCTCTGCAGCCCTTAGTTAGTTTCATGACACAGAAGAATCTACACTTGCATTTATTCAAAGCCGTTGATTAGGAGTCAGTTGTACATGAATGGTCACACACAGCACCAACACGCATGGGGATGATTGTGTGAACAGAATAAGGAGAGACTGATTTGCTGTTCTGATGAAGCTTTATTTGAAGAAATGCATCAGGTTATCAGGTACACTGAAGAGTCCTGCTATCCTTGATGTGTCTTTTCTCTAAGAAATGTGAATAGATGTGTTATCCTAAGTGAAGAACGCTTTACCCTCAGAAGGAGACACCATATCAAAGTTTCAACATCCATCTCTCTTTCTGACAGTTAATATTAAATGCGTCTCCCATTAATATGCAACGCACGATTCCCGTCTGTTGCATTTTCAAAAAGCTCCATCGACTGGCAAAGCTCTGTCTATAAAGTCTCCATAAATGATTATCACTGTGAAGATAATATCATTTCACTGATATTTCTTTTTTTCATTCATCCCTCAGACTCGGCAGTGACACAAGGTCACTTAGCGAGATTGTTACGAGACAGTTTCTGTGGAAGCGCAGAAACAGTCGCTGTTGATGTTCACATTCTCAAAGCCCGGATTATCACTTTCACCTTGTGGCTGCACCTCGGGGACAATTTCCCGCTGCCCTCTGTGGTTATTGGTCACTGCAGATTGTATCACATCATTCGACTAAGTGGAAGTCAGCTTGCTTCAGACCCCTCAGCTAAAAGGGGGGAAAGTGGAGTTATGTGAGAAAAAAAAAACCCTGTAAAACTTAAATCAATCCTGCAGCACTCCTGCAGGACACCTTACTTTTTCTTAATTATTCCTATTAGCAGCTGGAGCATCTAACGCATGTATCACTGTCTTTGGAATCGACTCGGCAGATTGACCGGGACGTGAGGAGTGACTTCTAATAGCATGTGGAGGCTGTTTCTAGGGCGAAAAAAACCCAAATGGGATAATATTCATCCTTGTCTTCTTCTTCCAACAAGCAGCCAAGCCTTAAGAACGCTGTCTAATTCCTGAAATTAAGAGGAGTTAGCCATGAATAAAGCATGAAAGCCTAATCAATACTCTTGTTGTCATCTTCGAGAACCTTCCCCTTCTTGTCAATATGAAGTGTTAGTTAATACGGACAAACTAGGCGCACCTGATACCACCTCAGAGATGGTATTCATTTTATGGCTGGAGAGGACAACAAGTGCGTGACGTCTCTTTCTCCTTCCTTCTGGTCAATGATCCTTACTCATGCAGAGGACGGCAATCAATAGGAAAACAGACGCTTCCATTTCCAGTAGTGCAAAACTGACTGCAAGATTTATTCGGTTAATTAGCTGGAAGAAAAGAAAAACAATAAAAGATGCAATCACGCCCTGCTCATCCTCACATTCTCTCTCTGTTACATCAAAGACTTAATAATTATCTGCAAGCTTTCTGCGTGGCGAAGGCATATAAACACTGGATAATGACGATGAAAGATAGGAAGACGTGGCCAAGATGTATCTCTTTAATAACAGTCAAAAGATGCATTTTATATGCAGATTATGATCCAAATAAGCTGATAGTAACATTAATGACTTCACTTTGCTGATATCGGTGTTGGTCCGTGAATGCAGATGACCTCAAATGCCAAGTTTGTGGCTGGACTAAAAAATCCAATCACTTATACACGGTCAAGTAAAACTGTCATTTTTCATTTTGCAATTTTCTAATTGTTGGCAAGTGTTTTGTGTTTGCAGAGAGGATTATTTCATAATTTAATTTTCACATAAACATGGTCAGTGCAGCTGACACTGAAAGTTATAGGATTATCTTCAGGATTATTTCGGGCGCATGCTAATCCCTTTTAGCTGTGAAATCATAATGCAAATAAGTGATAAAATAAATAAAATAAGCCTATATGTATATATTAGGAATAGCTGACTTGTCTTAAAAGAACAAATGCTGGCCAGGCTGTGCACAATAGTATTTTGTTCAGCACGGCTACCCACTGCAGCTGGAAATGAGGACGTTCAATGAATGAATAAACAAAGAAGAACTAAAAATACAATAAAATGCTCTGTAGAACCATAGCATTTAACACGAAACAATCAGTGCTCCTTGCGTCAGACGTATATCTTATGCTGCCAAGTCTCTATTTTTCAGTGACCGGTTGGTTATTCTGTTTATTTACTCATCTGTGGTTCATGTTTGCTTGTCTTTGGGTTTAATCCGAGCTTTATGGAAGAAGTCTGAGTGGACAAAAAGTGTTTAACAGGAGATTACAGTTTGTATCCCATCTCTTTTCAAACAATAAGCACTGGTTTCGTTCCACAATGACCTCAATCGTTCCCCAAACTCGACCAAAACCTAAGCAAATCAGAAAAACTTCATGTTCAACAGTTGATAATTCTGACAGCTAGTTGCACTTAGCATTAACTATACCAGCTGAAGCTTGTTCAGTCCACCTTACGTGCACCCAGATTTAGTTTTAAAGACCCCCTCTGATGTCCACATGTTTTTTTTAAACGGTGGAAGACATTGCAAGTGAAATAAGCTGTAAACACCATGGCTAAACATTTCCACCTCGAAATTGCAGTGTATTGATGATAGACTCTAAACAAGGATTCATATTTTTGAGCTTTCATATGTACAAAACCTATTACTGAGCTTGAGCTGCTCACAGACTCATTGGCACCACCTGATATTATAATACCAATTATTATTCATAAGTTACAATTGCGATGGTTGTGATTACCACGCTAGTGCCAGGAGCAGCAGATGGGGCTGCCTTTGCCAAAAAACAGACAACCCTTGTTGACCCCATCTTCTCGACTATTTTTGCATCCAGACTTAATCAGCCTTCTGCTTTTGTTTTGTTTTTTTCTCACTGCAAAGTGTTATAAGCATTACAACAAGTTGTTGCACCAAAGTCTCCATTTTGTTTCCATCTGTTTCCCCATGAGACCACGTGAATTCGTGCTCTGCTCACTGATTGCTCCCTCTGGCGCGATAATCTTGTGTGGTCATTGTTTTCAAATCTTGCAGTGTGAGCATGTCTGAGACTAAAAGGAATGCATATCTGTGAAGTTTCTACTTATGTGTGTGATGCAGCCAGATTTCAAACTATTTTAGGATGTCCTGTAGTGTGTTTCCAGCTCAAGGAACCTGGCTTAACTTGCAGGGTGGGGTTTTCTGTATCAGTCTTCCTCTTCAGAACATTTCTGCCTTAATTACAGCTTGCCATTGCGCAATGCAGAGGAGTTTTACAGTGTCTGAGCAGAGTTGCATATGAGCTGGTGTGCTTGAGCTGCAGCCAGTCGTAAAGGGCAAGTGGGAAAAGAGCCAGGAGCTTCATAGATCAGCAGATTCTAGAGGAAGCAACAGTGTAGAGTTACATCGGAGCCATTTGAAGGCAGGAAGGGATTATTTTCATGGAAAACGCTCCTAAATATGTAACTCAAATACTCAGGGATGAGTTTATGGGTTAAATCAAACAGCAGAGGGGGACTTTAAACTGAAATATGGCAGTAAAATGAACTTAGAATAGTCGCTTAGTAATCAAAAGCTTCTCAGTCTGTATCCCAGGCTTGTGTGGCTCAACTCGACTGCAGTGGCACACATCTTCATGTCCTGACAGGCCTCTCTGGAGGAGTGTTTGCATCTCGTATAGCACCAAGGTGACTTCTGCTGTGCGCCGCTACGCTGAATGCAACCCTGTGATAAGATAAGAGAGGGGCATAGAGTTACTGCCCCAGAGATACAAGCTAAAGAGGAACAAGCTTAGTAAGCACAGCACTTATAGGTCCTATCTAATGTGTGTGCGAGAATTTATTGTGGTGTCAGTCTATTCATAGGTTTTAGACAGTCCTCGGGTCTGTTTGAGATTGAAAGCAGGCGGCATAGTGTAGTGTCAGTCAAAAGTGTTGGTTTGGTTGCAACTTTTTAGATACTTTAAGCTGAGGCTTTACATGCACAAAAGGAAATAATTCACATAAATAGTTGTTGTTAATGATTACAGCTGACAAACACGATTTTTAAAGCACTTAGAGTGGTCGAGCTGGAGGTTTATGTATGGCTAAGTGCTGACAGCGAGATAGACGCAACTCTTCTCCCTTAAGACACAGGCACATAAATAAAATATACACATGGGGTGAGGAGACTTTTCTGATGCCTCCTCCTCCAGTAGCAATTTTCCTACAGGCCTGATATTGTTAAAGTACCCATAAACAAGTGCAGACGGCGGCTCTGTTTCACAATCTGCTATACTTGTATTCAAGTACATTTACTATTTAATGTGTTTCACTAAGTACAACACTTCAGTATAGCAGAGTGGTGATAGTGTGGTTTTTTGAAAGTCTGAAGAGATGATTTATATAAACACATGGTTTGCCACTCATCAATTTGATATGTAACATGAAAATGACTGCTTCAGAGTAGCTTGTGAGAAGCAGCAATTTGGACAAAACAGAACTCACTTCAATCCAAGAACAGTAAATCAGTGGTTTGAAAGACGGTTTGTTGCCTCATCTTCTCTCATCTCCTCCCACTGTTCTGACAATTTCCCCTAAATTTACAAGAATCAGAAAGACCAAAAGCAAGAGTAACTGTACTGGTGTTCTGCTTTTACTGTAGTGACCTAATGCTCAGAAAGCACAGCTTGAATTATAAAAGGACTGACGGGGGTTTCAACTATGGACCCCCCGGATGCCTCAGAAATCAAAGCTGAAGCAACACTGCTCACTCATATCGCTGTCGTTGTACTGCAGGGCAGGAGTCCGCTGTAAAGTTTGATTCTGTGGCTTGCCGTGGCTGGATGTAATTTTCAGTCACGCAGCGGGAGGTGATTGGTAGTATGGCTGCTCTTGGACAGAACATGTTAGCCTCTGCCAGGCAGGCAGCAAGAATATTGCTCACAATTGCCAGTGGTACGGCGCAACTGTGTCACCGGGTGCAAAGTGTCAGCAGTCAATAAGCCATCTGTCTCTCCAACCAAACCAGAGCATCCTCCTTTTCTATGATGAGACAGTTAGCTCTTGTGCTGAACATTGTGTTTGGGATGAAAAAAACAAAAAAAAAAATCACAAAATTTGTCTTAGTAAGAGTCAAGAGCTGGATCGGTCTGTGCAAGTGCAGATTTGTATTAGCATAACAGCATAACAGACTGCGCTGACAGGCGATTATTAATGAAATTAATTAAATGAAAAGCAGGCTACCCAGGTGTTTTAGTGAAATTTGATCATGTTTGAAGGGTCTATTGAAATTGCACCTACTACACAACCCTGAGGATTGTGCGGCTGCTGTGTAATCCCTTTTGTTTCGGCTGCTTCCTCTACGAGCAAAACAACTATAATAAATGGATCACAGCAATGAAAAAAATCATCAATAAAAATATTGTGATACTTCTTTTGTTATCAGAAGGGAGAAGAAATAAAGTGTCTTTTTTGTAGCTGTAAGTACTGTGACTGAAATTGCCTCACAGCACTTTCTACCCCTCTAGAACTTGTTAATGTAACTCTAAAGTAATGACTGTCTCGGCCTGCATCTGTTTGTTTCCCTGTCTGTCTGTCAGAGGTGTTATTCCAGACATCTCAGATACAATTTTGAGATACCTTGGGAGAATGATGCATCTCCTCGCTGCGATTCTGGCATTTTCAGCATTACACCGACGAGCCCAGAGAGACTGCTTTTACAGGTATAAGCAAGGTGACACATTTGTTAGTGTTCCCTCCAGAAGGGCTTTACATCAGTCAAGAGGGGTGACATGTTTTGAGAGCAAAGAGAGCAGAGAGGGAAACTGTGCTGACAGGTCTTATGCAAAAAAAACCCAAACCTTAGGTCAACTTATAGTGTGACATCTTTGCGTATCAACCTCCAAATGTTTCCACCTGTTTAGACTTTCAGTTTGATGTGAATCTACAGGCATATATAGGGTTGCAAAAAACAAAACAAAAAAGCATAAAGATGGCAGATTCACAGATCAGGCACAACATTATGACCACCTGTCTAATATTGTGATGGTCCCTCTTATGTGGCTAAAAATGCTCTGGACCATTGGGCATGGACAAGAGGACCTCTCAGGGTGTCCTATGGGGTCTGGAACCAGGATGTTGGATACTGTGGGTACTCTGGCTTGTGCACTGGGGCCTCTGTCAATCAAACTTGCTCCACTGCCTCCTGTTGGTGCCTGATCAGAATGGGGTTTCGGAAGTTTGGAGGTCAAATCAACATGTTGGGCCATTGTCATGTTCCTCAACATGTTCCTGATTGTCTGATGTTTTTTCCATGTGGTGGGGTGCATTTTCCTGTGGGGGTTGGCCAGTGACATTTGGGATTTCCATTTGCATGAGGGAGTGTGCTTGTTGTGGGACAATGTTTATTTGGGTGTCTAATTCTCATCAACACGGATGTCAAAATTCAAGGCTTTTGCAGCAGAACAGCACATAGTACCAATATGATCAATGTTATTCACTTCACCTGTCACTGGTCATGATGTTGTGGCTGATCGGTGTAAATGGTTTGAATTATGTAAATCAACGAGGCCAGCGTAACCTCAAACACCAAGTTGCCATTTGCTTTATAATGAAATACCACGTACAGATAGTAGAAGGTGTGATAAGAACAAGCCTGTTGAGCTATTACTGGATTTATGTCAGAAAAGCAGGTACCTATGTTCATCTCCTCCCAGCCAACAAACAAACACCACGGAAGCAAACTTCCCAACCCCTTTATGTCTAGATTTTGTTTTTTGTGCTGGGTAAATAATCTCTACAGTCATCAGCCTCTTATTTACAGAGCCAAGTCAGACTCCCAAGACTGCACAGCTGCTAAGCTTTTTGCAAATGAACAAGTCGATTATTGTGATATTAGTGTTATTGTTTCTCGGTATGCGCAGGTGCTGCTACAAAATGACGCTGTCACAGCACATGCACCGATTGTGCATTATCTATATTAAATATCTTTCGCATCTCGAGGAACTATGTGCTTCCACAAGACACAAAAGAGTCAGCAGCTGGCAGGCACATTCTCTTTGAGGAGCAGTACTCACCGATAATGCTTTGCCACTATGGTAAAGCTGATGAAGTACTCTGTTTGACAAGGACAGACACACAAAACCTCTTGGCTCAAATTTATTTTCCTTCGACTCATCCGAGTGCGACAACATGTGTATAATCAGAGATCAAAACGTCTGTCTGTTTTTTTTTCAAATAAAAGGGTGTGTTACTGCATTATATAGCTCTTCAAGCTACTATGCTTTTAGTGATTCTTCTCAGTTTCTCTAGTTAATTATTGATCTGAGCAGTGTTTAGATCCGTGAATAATTAACACGCCAATGTTGTGGCTGTCGGAGTGAGAGCGATCACAGCCATGTGTCAAAACAATATTGAGGGGAATGTTAAATTATGCAAGACTGCACTCAACTTCATTTAAAGTATACAACAGAAGTGAGTACACCCCTCTGCACTATCACTTAATGATGAGTCTAATGAGTCAGAAATTTATCAGCTTGCAATAATTTCATTATTTCTAAGTTGACAAGTAGAGCATTTCCTCCTCCAGTAAGAAATGTGCAAATATGAAATATAAAAATATATTTAAAAAAATAGTATGTACAAGTGTAATCTATGAAAAAGTAATAGAGCT
Source organism: Dascyllus trimaculatus (assembly GCA_024666655.1). Lineage (NCBI taxonomy): Eukaryota > Metazoa > Chordata > Actinopteri > Pomacentridae > Dascyllus > Dascyllus trimaculatus. The sequence continues at coordinate 10,134,313 of CM045451.1, read as the reverse complement.
TATTGCTGTAAAGATAAGGACACTATAAAAAGAGTAGTGTATCTAATGTTGTACTTCTAACTGCTGAACGTTTACGAAAATGCAATGGCCTAAGGTAGTGCAAAAAATACATACAAGATGCAGTTGTATGTAGACATAAGTACAGGTTCAGTATACAAATAGACTGACCTTGAGAAAGGTCATGAAATAAAAACGAATGAATATTTGGAACACATTATTTGCTTACCACAATGAATGAATGAATAATCCTGACACTGAAGCACAGAGTTGTGATTGTGATAATATGAGGCTGCATGAGCGGTAAATTGTCAGGGAGATGACACTTATAGATGCACTATGATGGCGCTGCACATAAGAAGAAGGCGCATATGGGAGAAGGTGCAAAAAATGTAGATATTTCATATTTCACTCCACTTCATTCTCAGTTGGTTAGTGTCAGAGTTTGACAGAGTTCAGTTCTGTTATAGCTCTGGGGTAGGAGCTGTTTTTGAGTCTGTTTGTACACTTGTGTTTTCAGTTTAGCCTACTTGCATGAGCACAGTTATGTATCCCTCAACCCCAGAGCTTTTTCAGTTTAGAATATATTGATTGTGTCTATTTACATGTCTGCATCATGGCTCCACCTGGAATAGAATTGCCAAAGAACTGAAAAAATGACTGTGAGGAGAATACAGCAAAGACATCAACTTCCACAGAAAACGACCAAAAATAACATCCCTTGCTTGTTCTTTGGCACAAAACTGCAAGAATAAACTTTGCGTAAGGCCATGAAAAAAACATTCTTTGCTTGCCTCGAACCGGGCCAGGAATACCACAGTGAATGCATAATCCTGACATTGAAGCACGGAGGTGGTAATATGGGGCTGCATGAGTCGAAAATTATTGGGGAAATGACTTTTATAGATAGCACAATGAATGCCTGTAGATATACCTAAATATTGGCTGACAAGATGACACTCAGTTTGCAGAATCTTGGCAGAAGAGGAATATTCCAGCATGATAATACTACACACTGCCGAAATCAAACAAGAGCTTCTAAAGTTTACATGAATGGAAAAGGTGTTGAGGAGTTGACATTTATAAATGGTTCCAAGAATAGATATAGTGGCTGACAAGATGACTCATAGTCTACAGAAGATGAATATTTCAACATGATAATGACCCAAAGCACGCTGCCAAAATTATACAGGAGTTTCCAAAGAAGAAACTTTACAGATAAAGGCCGAACTACACAAGAGCAGTTGCAAAAAATGTCTCTAAAGAATGGCAGAACATCTTTCCAGAACACCGGTATCAATCCATGCAGAGAAGAATTGAATTTGTAAAGTATTGTGACACATTTGAAAACGGCAGAATAAAAATAACACAAACCACTGACAAACATATCATGCCTCCACATTTTAATAAATGAATACATTTTCCATGTCTCCAGATCCTACAATAACTGTCAAGTTTTGAAGCAAAGCCAAATCCTGAGTTTCATTTCTAATTCCAGTTGTTTTTCTCCTTTAAAAGCGACCTGTTATTCTCATTTCCCGCTATATTTTTAATCTAGGACTCCACTTGAGGAGCTTTGATGATTTTCAGTTAAAAAAAATCCCTATTTATCTCTTACTTCCTGATATGCAGCCTCTAAGTTGAGTCTCAGCCAAAGCAGCCAATGCTAGCTCTGGGCTCTTTAAGGCCCGCCTCCATTAAAGCCCACTTTGTTTTGATTGGCAAGCTTTGCGGAAGCCTTTTGTTGTGAGGGCTGACTCGTCCTGAGGTTCCGCGAGCAAACCGTAAGCCTACAAAATACCATCATTTCCCAGTCTTGAATGGAAATGGCACCTTCTCAAACCATTCATACATGTTAGAGCTTGAATCTGACGCAGAAAATGAGAGTGGACAGCATGAACATGTGGAGCAGCGAAGATTACAGCAGGACGTCTCTGTTTGGTAAATATTATGCTCATTACCTGTTTATTGAGTAACATAATGCTGGATTTAGTCTTTCAGTAACAAGCTGTCTATAAAAAATGTTCCTACATATATGTTGCTGGTAAATGGTGTATGTGTGGAAATTGCAGCAAAATGTTGACTGAAGTGGAAAATTTTTAAAGTTAAGAAATACAGCTGGTAAAATGTCATTTAGCTGTAGCCAAGTGACTGTATAGAATATCTGAGCACAGTCATTTATTTGTACTGTAAGCAATAATGTTTAGAACACTGCTCAAGTGGACTGTTTTGCAAGAATGTGTACATAACTTTACTAAGAAGGCCACGGATTGACTTTGTTAGCATGCTGTGTCTGACATTTTATATAAGATAAATGGCAGAAAATAAATAAAAGCATAATATGGTCCCTTTAACCCTCTGAACTCCACAACCCGTTGACAGGTTTGAAAGGCATCTTCTTTAAAAAATTGCCAAGAAGCACCTATTATCAGAGCAAGAAGTTGCAAAAACAGACATAATTGTCAGATTTTTTAGCTTTCCAACAGTCTATGAACGAATCAGGTGTGACATACGGTTCCATCAGGAAAAATCAAAGCTTTAAAATGTTATATTTCCTCAAAATCACTTTCTTCTACATGTCCGAAATTTCCAGTAGGCCCTGTCAAAAAAATAAATATTCTGCACTCCTCAGTGCAACTGAGAAGCCATGACCAATCAAACATTCAGAGAATTTACAGCTGAACTGCAGGTGATGTTTCCACAGAGCAGAGCGGAGACAACAAGAGAGACTGAGAGAAAAATTAGGCACACTTAATAAAAAACATGCAGCATGGCTCGAAAACAGTATACAGAGGAGCAAGTTGGCAGGATGTTGTTGGAAGATACATTCAGCATGGTGAAACACACCGATCAGTCACATCATTATGATCACTGACAGGTGAAGTGAATAACATTGATCATATTGGTACTACGTGGTGTTCTGCTGGAAAACCTTGGATTTTAACATCAGTGTTGATGAGACTTAGACACCCAAATAAACATTGTCCCACAACAAGCACACTCCCTCATGTAAATGGAAATCCCAAATACCACTGGCCTACCCACAGCAGGAAAATGCTCCCCACCACATTGAAAAAACATCAATCAGGAACATGTTGAGGAACATGACAATGGCCCAACATGTTGATTTGACCTCCAAACTTCCTACACCCCATTCTGATCAAGCATCAACAGGATGCAGTGGAATAAGTTTGATTGACAGAGGCCCCACTGCACAAGCCAGAGTATCCAAAGAATCCAAGGCCAATGTCCTGGTTCCAGACCCCATAGGACACCCTGAGAGGTCCTCTTGTCCATGCCCAATGGTTCAGAGCATTTTTGAGCACATAAGGGGGACCAACACAATATTAGGAAGGTGGTCAAAATGCTATGCCTGATTAGTGTATCTGTCTAGAGTTTTGTGAAGAGTACAAAAGCAAATTTTTTATTCACTTCTACTCTTGATTGTTTACGTTGAGGTCCCATACTTTATACTGTAGTGAAGGATGAGCCTAAAATTAATAAAAATGTGACAGGAGACAAAAAAAACACGCAGAAAATGCTTGGAGTTTCGAGAATTCAGTACTAACTACACAACTAAGAAAAAAGGCTTTTTAATACGTGTAAAACAACAGTGCTCAAAATTATACAAAAAATTACGTACGTCAAACTACATCTATTAATAGCTCCACACCACTAATCTCTCTCACTGCTACCGCATACAGCACAGGTTTCATAGCTGCTCATTATGTGTCTGATTCAACCCGGCTGGATCTTGTCTGGACAATTAATTTTACTCAGGCAGTGTTCTGAGTGTACTGTGGCAGCAAGAGCTCTGCTCGTTACTCTGGTGACCCAGCCTATGTAAAGAATATCTGAGACAAAGGGGCTCGAGTGGGATGACTGTCAGCCACTTAAAATCATATGAGTATGTGACGTTGCCACGTCTTCTTTTCTGAAATGTCTTCAGTTGCGACATCTTCTACAGAATGAGTTCACTTTAATGTTTTAGGATCATTTGCTTTGTGCCCACATTTTAAGACAGCTCTAGGCATTAGTAACTTATCTAATCTGAGTGTACAGGGAGATAACATTGCACATGCTGCTATGTAATTAATATATTTGGTGGGTATAAGCACACGAAATCTTGTCTGGTAATAACACCCCTGTTGCACCATGTAACCTCATTTCCGTCTTTATGTCCTGACAATAAGGAGCAGAGCTGCTGAGCAGAGGTCAGGTGTAGTTCATTAGTTAGAAGAAATTGTTTCTGACACATTTACAGCACTTCAGAATTGAAATGAATAAAGCACTTAAGAGCTCTGTAAGTGAGGTCCCTATATAATTGTGAATACAATAAAAATTGCTGCAATATATAATCAAGCTGAGATGCTGCTCAGTTACGGAATGGTGCTTCTGTTACATGGCATGAATTGTTCTGTCAGGCGAACACAAATTATAGTGATACACCGCCTTGACTAATCTACCACTTCATGTAGAATATATACAGTCAGTCATGAACATCAGTGGCTCTGCACACTGCAGCTCTCAGCAATTTTGAACTTTATCCTACAATAGAAATCAAAGAAGTCTGAGAGCATCCTCCTGTCAGTTTCTCTACCAACAGTGTTAGAATTCAAGGTAATAAAACTTCTTTTCTGTACTTTTCTACTTTGTTAATGCACAAAAAACACAATGCTCATGACATAACCATGTCTTTCTTTGCTTTTTATCAATTTGCTGTCATTGGAGAACAGTTTTTGTGGTCTGGTGTGCCATTAAACTTTGGTAATTGTCTCCTAGCAACCAATAAATCAGTTTGATGGGTTTAAAAGTCTAAAAGCAAGAAGCTTATTTACACTGTGCAGCAACTCCTTTAGAATTGGTTGATACATCATGAGTAATCAATGTTGCCTACACCAAAACGAGTAAACAGACCTACACTGTGTGTGTGTGTGTGTGTGTGTGTGTGCGTGTGTGTGTGTCAGTTTGCATAAGTGTTGTGTTAGAGGGCAACTTCTGGCATTTACTTTTCCCCACTACTTCCTTCCCCTGTGGCGTGTGCTCTTGCAGGGCTTTTGAGTAGGTTGTGAACTAAAGTGGTGATGTCTTATGTCAGATCGGATTTCATTTTTAGATATTTGCTATTTGTAGCACCAAAAAAATCCCCTCAGCTCAACAGCATCACTCCATCTTTGATACTGTACCTCCTTTCGGTGACAAACACAGCTTCATCCTCACTGATTTTGCGTTAATTACTACAGTCGTAGTAGTAGTTCACTACATGTGTCTGTTTGACTTTCTAACATAACCGTGTTCTCCTGCTTAGAATTCACACTTCGTCAGCTTGTACTTTCAGGCAGTGGATGAGCACTTACCATTGCTTTTGGCAAAGCATCTCAAACAACGTTGGCAGGGGTTGTTCGACGTGAATTTCGACTAGTTCAGAAAAAACCTCCTGTTGTATCGATTATGACTTAACGTAGAAAGAAAAATGTTTTTAATGCCTTAAAACTGCTTAAATAATGGAAATATTTGTAAAAAAAAAAATAAAAAAAATAAGGGGGGGCGGGGAAATGGACACCAGCGATGTGTAATTATGGAACAAACCAGAACATGTAATTTTTCTCTAAAACATGCTTTTAACAAAAACAAGGGTAAACAAATCCAAATTGTACCTGATGAAACAAACAGGTCAACATTTACACAGTTATATTTCTATAATTTTAATTGTTTTTTGGAATGTTTGGAAAAAATCGTGATAATAACATACACATGTAATTAAACATGCAGACATTTATTAATCAAAAACAAATTTATATCTTTTTTAGCTTAATTTAAATCATCGCAGTCCACATTATTCTCTTCATTTACCATTTCTGCCCTTTTCTCTTTCCCTCACTCATAGACGCATCTGGTTTGCATGTTCTAAAGATGCAAACAAAAAATTTAACCGTCCGTACAGTCAAAAATAGCACGGAACAGACCAATTACAATTGTAGTTACTGCACACCAACACAGCAAAGCATCTAGAATGATTCTATATTGTCTTCCATGAGGAAACTTTCGTAAAACTGTGTTAGCTTGATGAATAGAAACATACAGTGGAGAAACTTATGATTTAGGTTGGGTATCACAACTCTTTCTGTTAAAACTATGACTTCCAATGGTGTAATTTACAATCCAGATAATGTTTTGGAGCTACTAAATGTTTGAAATCATAAAATATGAAAAAAAATTATGTCTTTACCTCTTTAAATGGAGTAAAAAGTTTCAGAGTAGCTTAATGCTAATGCTAATAGCAATGCTAATGCTCCATAAGTCACTGACATTCCAATAGGTTGAATACATTAAACTCACTTTCATATTTGGACATAGTTACTATGTGGTAACAAATTCATTTTACCATTTTACAAAAAGATGTATAGCATCTAAACTTGTCTTTAAAGATGAAAATTAAAAGTTAAATTATCCTAGAATTTTTTTTTAAAATAATTTTATTTATTTATTTATTTTGCCAGAATATTGAGCTTTTACTCAACTTTGGAAGCCCTAAAATCAGAACCTGCTCAGTTCTAGATGATGTGTATTTGACCAATCAAAGCATAATAATGTCTCTTCACAACATTAAAACATGTTTTTCATGTTCCTGTCTTATAGTAAAATCATGATAACATAATATTACCACGCAAAAGAGCCTCACATTTCCTTGAACTCCTACAGCATCCAACCTGTAACCCCACAAATTAATGTAGTTAGTTAAGATCCGAGTTAAATAATAATAACTAATATTAATAAATCAAATTATGCAAAGATGCCCTACAAAACATGGTTTGGAGAAAGGCTAAAAAATGGCATCACCCATTTAAAATCTTTAAATGTCAAGTAATACTCTGCCTGCAACCCCATTAACACTGTTTAAGCATGTGGAAAAATCCAGAGCTTGACAGGTCAACTGGGCCTCATTGGGTTGCTAAGCTATGTTTGGATAATCGCCGTTCAGGGGAAGGGTTTAGCAAACAGTCAGCCGCCTCAGTGATGCTTTGGCAACTCAGCCGATCCACGTAGAAAGCGGTTTTAGAGACGCTTTGGACGTCACAGGCAGCTGATTGTGTGGACAGAGCTTTGATAGTGTTTACGCTTCACTCAGGTGCCATTTTTAATTCCCACTAATAGAAATGAATTACATACGTCGACCAGCCACAACATTATGACCACTGACAGGTGAAGTGAATAACATCGATCATATTGGTACTATGTGGTGTTCTGATGGAAAACCTTGGATTTTAACATCCGTGTTGATGAGACTTAGACACTCAAATAAACATTGTCCCACAACAAGCACACTCCCTCATGAAAATGGAAATATCAAATGTCGCTGGCCTACCCACAGCAGGAAAATGCACCCCACCATATGGACAAAACATCAAACAATCAGGAACATGTTGAGGAACATGACAATGGCATCAAAATATGTTGATTTGACCTCCAAACTTCCTACACCCCATTGTGATCAAGCATCAACAGGATGCAGTGGAATAAGTTTGATTGACAGAGGCCCCACTGCACAAGCCAGAGTACCCAAAGGATCAGGGTATCCGATGGGGTCCTGGTTCCAGACCCCATAGGACACCCTGAAAGGTCCTCTTGTCCATGTCCAATGGTTCAGAGCATTTTTGAGCACATAAGGAGGACCAACACGATATTAGGCAGGTGGTCATAATGTTATGCCTGATCGGTGTATACATTTACATAACTTCACGGATCATGTGTCCCAACCTTCTGCATAAACCAGTTTCCTCTGAAGTGGTGAAAGAGTGAGAAAGGAGTCAGAGAAGTTCATCCTGCATGGATATACAGGAACAGGAATAAACACGTCTCACAGCAGTTCACCAGTTGCCAGGTCTGCTGGTTGTTGGCTGCACAGATGTCTGACTGAAGGCAGCGGGAGCAAGGCAAGGAGACCGTCAGCCCAACCACCTAACTCGACACGCTGACATATGGACTGCCTGTCAATTGCAATTATTAATTTGATATTTCCCAGCCCCAGGAGCATGGCACAACATGCTGCCCGGAGCCAATATAATCAAATTACCAGAGCAAAAGTAATGGCTGGCCATCCACCACTGCTTCCCCTGACTCAACTTTTAATTCTGCCACGCTGGCTCTGAGGATAGAAAACAGGATATATTTAAATTGATAACTCCTTCCATAAGGGTGTGTTTTCCGCCTGCTCGGTGGGATGGATACACACATTGTTCGGGGCTGCAGTAACTTTTACTTTAGGGATGGATTTTGCAGTTGAATAAAATTTACAAAGAATGAGATTCCTAGATGGCTCCACTTAATTCTTTCGCCTTCTAATATTCAGGAAAAGCTACGCAGCCAGAGCATCAATATCACTTTTATTTGTTGCTGTTTTTTCCTCATGCTTCTCCACAATACCCTGCAGAATCAAGTGTTCAATAAGTCCAAGAAAAACTAGATTGTTGCAGCAGTTTTCAAAACAAAGTTAGAGGATTTTTTTTTACAAACTCTAAAATATCAATAATTAAAGTTAAACTAGATAGAAGAGGGAATGAAAAGGAGTGAGGCAGAAAGCACAATAAACTATTAGGAGGGCTTCAAAAAAGGCATCTGGACAGTTAAACTATGAGGTTTTCTAAGTTTATGTCACAAAATGTGACACAAACTTGAATTATATCCATAGAAAGACACATTTTACAGAAGAAAAACAACAGGAGACATTGTGGCGTAATTATGATCATTATGAGAAAAGGTGGTCGGTGGCCAGCAGTCATTGCTATACTTCAGAGGACAAGACAGCGTTTTAGGGAAATGTCACGGTGAATGTCTTCAGGTATATGAAAAGAAGCAACCTTTAACAAGAAAAGGAAAGCAGTGTTGCCATGGATACAGTGAGTTTACATTTTGGGAAAAGGAAGCTCGTCAAATTATCTGTTAACATTTCCTTTTTGGCGTGTGCCACTGGTTGTCCTGGCAACTATTACTGAATAAATCTTAAAAAATCTAATTTATTCTCAGCAAGTTCCGAAAGAACCCCTTTGCATGACTCCATCGTACATTATCATGTAATAATGAGAAAAGTATCTTAAAACCAGAATCAGGGAATTAAGGGATGCATGCAGATCTTGTAATTACGATAGTTAACTGTTAATAGCTAAGTCGGCATCATTTTCCAATAAATGTAGCTTAATAAAATGAAGCTCAGTTCGCAGCACACTGTGTAACTGACTCCATGTACCGGGGCAGGAATGGTAATGCCTGAGAGTCCTCGAGGAGTCCAAAATTCTGCTTACATGTTTCAGATGGTGAAAAGTTTATGTGGAGGAACCCAAGGGAAGCGTAAAGCATGGAGGTGGGAACATGAAGGCCTGGGGTTGTTTTTCTTCCAGCGATATTGGTGAACTTGAATTTATTGACGGGATCGTGAACACTTGAATTTTGCATGCAAACTTATTAATGTGACCAAAGTGGATCAGCCGGCTAATGATCCAAAGCGTACTAGTGGCCCTTTAAAAGAATATTTTGCCCTGAAGAAAACCAAAGTATTAGATTGGTCCTCCAGAGCCGTGACCTAAACCAGTGCAATGCAGTCTAACACGGCCCTCTGTTTGTCTGTCTGTCTGTCTGTCTGTCTGTCTGTCTGTCTGACTGTATGTATGTATGTATGTATGTATGTATGTATGTATGTATGTATGTATGTATGTATGTATGTATGTATGTATGTATGTATGTGGGTGGGTGGCTATGTCCGCACCATAACGCGAGAACAAATAGAGATAGGATAATCAAACTCGGCACATATGTTGATCTTGACCTACCAGGGTCACCCATTAATTTTGGGGTCAAAAGGTCAAAGGTCAAGGTTGCTTAGTGGAAAATCCCCTTATAATCTACTATATAAGCTTGCAATGATGAACTTTGGTATATCTAAGGGTAGGACTACCACATTGCACTGCTTGGCCTTGAACTTGACCTTTGACCTTTGACGGGTAGGATAATCAAACTCAGCACAGATGTTGATTTCATTTTCAGTCACTGTTTAGTTCCATTTTCAGTCCCTGTTCTCTGTCTCTGTTTTCTGTTGTCCTCAGTCACTATTTGCTTTTGTTTTCATTTGCTGTTTACTTTTGCTTTGAGTCACTGTTACTTTTGTCTAGTTGCTTTTTAGTGCTGTTTCTAATCACTATTTTCAGTCACTGTTTTCTATCATTTTCAGTCCCTGTTTGGGAACCAAAACTACTTGGTTAGGTTGAGAGAAAGATTGTGGTTTGGGTTGAAAAAGACTCATGAAAATGCTTGTCAGTTGCTATTTACTTTTGCTTTTAGGCACTGTTTACTTTTGTTTTTAGTCACTGTTTAAGTCTGCTTCCAGTCTTCCAGTCTTTCAGTCACTTTTTTGTATCATTTTGTGTTGCTGTTTATTCATGTTTTCAGTCAGTTTCATTTCATTTTCAGTCACTATTTTCTGTTGCTGTTTTCTTTCACTGTTTTCTATCATCTTTATCTACAGTTTCCTTTTGTTTATGTTGCAAAAATACCTAGTTAAGTTTAGGCACCAAAAACTTCTTGGGTAAATTTAGGAAAAGGTCATGGCTTGGGTTAAAATACTCCCATGCAACACCAACGACAAAGCTCCAGTTGTTTCTATGTAGCTAGACTGTTTCCTGTCCCAAGAATGACCCCAAAAAACATAAGCCTCTTGCAACTTTACTGCCTTTTTGTGAACTTTTCTTGTGCTTTTTTTGTGTGTTGTTGACCAATGCAGCTATTACTAGCTTTTTTGTTGTTGTTGTTGTTGTTTTTGTAAGACTGGGATGGCCACTTAGATGCAATGAGAGAAAAATAATGCCACCTCTTTGACTCTCTGGTGTGGATAAAATAAAAGCTTTACCGAATGACACATGGGGGAAACTTTCCTCAGAGCTATTACCGACACTGGTTGATTGCATCCCTAAATACAATCAAGCTGTTCTGCAAACTAAATGCTACGTTTTGGTAAATGAGATCTTTATTGACTCCAGAACAAGGGGTCTGAACAGAAAATGTAACATACAGTCCATTAATTACGCAGAGAGCTATTATTAATTCCCATTACAAATGGCTTGTCTAACATTTATAATAATTACAATGGAGCAGTGATCATTACATAAATGAGTCAGTGCAGGTTTTCAGAAATCTCTTCACAGGACATCACCTAAGCTCTCACGCATTAGCCTTGTTCTGCAAGATTAATCCAAATCAATATTAATTAATGCTAATCAATGCTGTACAATCTTCTTCGGCCTCTGAGGAGTGGACCTAACTAATGAAATTAATGAAGTGCATGTTTGAGACTTTGGTGATGTGCAACATCTGCGTATAGAGTTTTTTTTGGGATACAGTGCAGCACTAAAGTACACAGCTATGCTTTGGGGATGACTTTGTTGTCATGATTTATGATTCCATTTGCCCTTTGAGAGTACATTCTCCCGACTGGAGGACAAATATTTTCTTGTGTGAAGCCATATGCTTTATTTGAAGGAATTTAAATAAAGCCCGACAAGGAAGAACAGAAGCCAACAGATTAGCAGGGGACAACACCAAACATGCTATGTAGTTTCTTTGTAAGTCGCTAATAATAATGTCTGCCAAGGACATTACATGCAGACCACCCTCCAGGGAAAAACTCCCCCTTAAAAGTCTTGCTGGCCCAGAATTTCATTTTCTTGCTATAAGGTTTATCAATAATTTGCTCGAGCATGCCCTGCTCCGCAAATGGAGTGATGATTACACGTGCAGACTTCTAATTGCCTTGTAAATGAGAGCAGAATAACCAATACATCAGCCTGGATCCAGTGAACTGTTTGCTCAGACAACCCAAATAATCTAGACGTCTAACTACGAGGTTGTGTGTACGAAATCATATTTGACACAGGCGGCGATTTGATCATAACAGCTCAATATCAGTCCAGGTTGTTTCTCGTCAGTAAAGTTTCTGTCAGGAAGGAAAAGATCAATGCCAGCACGTGTTATTTTAATTAGTGGTGATGCCACTATTATTATTTTAATATGATTTTCTGTGAGCATTAATAGCACCCCAGCAGAGTGCGAGACAGATAGATAGACGTGTGTTTAATTGCAAAACAGAATAAAACAATTGAAAGAAATAGGAGGTTGGAAATCACAGAAGATGCAGGTCCCACGTAGATTTTTTCAATCACTTTTTATGCTTGTAAAGATGCACACAATGTGAAAGAGAAATCTTCACCTTCAATTTAAAATTAAATGTTTATTCCTTTATTTTTGCTTCTCGTGAGCAAAAAACATGACTACACATCAATGAGGCATGACACTGTTGACACAGGTAGTGAAAGAGCAGAGAAGTGAGTTAAAAAAAAGCTATAATTTCGTCCAGCTTGTATTCCCAGCACAAATAACGGAGACAAGAGGGATTCATGCCTTCATTTAAACGGATATGGAGACAACACAGTCGCCCAGATTCCTGGCAACTCCAAATCCACGTGACGGTTTACTGTATATCAACACCTCCCACTCAAAATAAAAAAATTCTATGAGGACTATATATGTTTTTATACTGGCAAATCCTGGGGGAAAAAAGGCTTGGCTGCAGCACTTTTGTAGTTTTCTTGGATCACTTTGGTTTCTTCAGTTTATCAGTGGGATTAGTAGTCATGCAAGTAACATACACATACAGAAAATAGCAATTAAAGGCATTAAGCTCCAAGGCATGCTCTAGTGTACCTGCAATTCATTATCCCACTCCGTTTCATCCATCTTCGTCGGAGCAAACTGTGATTTCCTCCCTCACATTCACCTGTGAAGGGAGTCTGTTTTTAATGGAGGTGACATTTGTCAGCGGCTGTTGCGATTGATTAAAGTGACAAGCTCTGATCGAACGCTGTTCCTCACCCATATGGGCTCCAGCCTGGGTGTGGCTTCCACCGTCTTCCTCTGACGCTCTGCACCTGCAACCATCTGCTGAGCCGTGCCAGGTCCTCTGTGCAAAGCGGTAGAGTTGAATTATTGAGAGAGGAGTTGTGCTGTTCTCCAGACACAGCTACCTGATTACAGTGCAAGCTTGGGTTGTTTACAACCCACCTCGACAAGGCTCAGGGAGAGGAATAAAATGCAGACGTGCGAGCTGAAGTGCTCCTATTTTGATTATGCTATTGTGTGGAAATTGCAGTTTTTGCAGAATTTTTTGTTATGTATTTTATTTCCTAGCCTTGGCACAGCTTAAATAAATGTTTTCTCACTTCATATAAAGTTTCAAAGCATTTTTCAACAGCAGAGACTTCACTGTTAAGACTGTGGAGCTGTTTCAGTTGTAATTAATTCAGGTAAGACCCATGCTGATTTCATTCGACCACTTACACAGTTTGAGCAACGGGGCTGCTGCTTCACAAGGATGTTTGGGCCCATGGGAGACAGATGGGAACATGAGAGCTGGAGGACTCCACACTGCGACAGCAAAACACCTTTGGGAAATTTTTGTCAGACGAGCGGACAGCCGAAAGCGCCTCAACTCCTCTAATTGTTTGTATCAGCCGCCTCAAACGGTGGCTACTGTTCAGGCTTGGAGCTTGAAGTGGCTGCGGTCCTGGCAGGCTTCTGTGGCAAGCATTATCGTATTATCTGCTGACGGGAAAACTGAATTTCAGAGAGATGTTTTTCTTCCCTCTCTGTTTTTATGGAATGAATGTCAGCATTCATTTTCATTTGGCTTTGATCGTTGCTGTGGAACAATTACTCAGCCTGTGCAGTGAGAAAAAGAAAAATCACAGGAAAAATGTATACCACTTAACAGAAGAGCCACATCAACAACCTGACGATCTTTCTCCAGAGAGAAAATGGGTGTCTTACATTATACTACATGTGACTCTATAGGAAGTACAGTATATACTACACCCCCTGTCTGTCGTGTCTTTATGCTAAATGTGAGATATAGTCATTCTAATAATTGTAGCTTTTCAATGTGTCCCTGATGGTAGCAGCTGAGCTCAGGATGCATAGTGTGGGACAATTTTCTATAGATAGAGGAAGATATCCGATAAGTCTGGAGAGGCTCAGATGAGATCAGTGGCGGAGGAGCTCAGTGGGAGATGGAGTGGAAAAAGGGATCCTTATTTTCTCTCAGTATGTACAGTATGCACCTGCAGGAGGCAGATGATTGATTCATCAAGCCTGCGAAATCAATAAAAATTTGCTAGACTTGCCACTCATTGTATCAAAGCAAACAGAGGCAGTAAACCACATGTGAGTCACAGAAACAACACAAATGCGAGGAAGATTGAAAAGCAGGGATGAAACCAAATGAAAAATTTGATTAGAAAATATAAAAACAATGTGCATGCTCGAAGGAAATCTTACACATGCAGCTATTTGGTGCTGATCCGACAGAGCTTAAATGCGTCATATCTGTATATCCTCGGCTGATCAATTGCAGGTGCTACGACAAAACTCTCGTGCAATGCATCACTCTGCACGAACTGATTAGGTTCCCTCGTCTGAGCGACACGTTCCACACAGAAATGCAGTTACGTGCAAGCGGTTTTGATTCATTAATGGTGAAGAAACACTAAAGATCAAGATCAAATCAGATTGTTTCTTTCCGCAACCCTTCATTCTGGTTATTACCACTGCTGCTTGCCGAAAAGAGACAAGGCTTAAAAATTATTCCAGCTGAAAAGGAACGATGAGGCAAAGTTAATCACCCCCGCATTGATTTTACTGACACAATCCAGTGCTACTAAGCCAGCATTCCATTCAGATAGAAAGGGAAATCAATAAAAACCCTGTCATGCATGTGGTTAGGTTTTCTTTTTTTTTAGTTTGCGGTAAATCATAGCTAAAGGGAAAACATAAACTTTAAAGTGAATTTAAATGTGTTTGTGTCTATATTGCATATATATTGCTAAACAGTGGCTGGATAAGGAGAGGAATTCCATCTTTTCATGTAATATACAAGGAGCCTGAAAGCAAACAGCATTGTCCAGTTATTGCTGTGCTGCAAATTGTTTTCCTTTTGAAAAGGAAAGTGCTTTTTTCTGTCCTCCCAGCTTGGTAGACTGTGCAGATCCGCTTCTGGAGTAGAGGCAAAGGGCAACACGTGAAGATGAATCACTGCTGCTCAGTCTACAGACAAAGCAGGCCGGCGCCGAGGTCAAAGGAACGCCAGCTGCTACACAAAATTGTCAGTTCCAAACCAGCAGAACTGTGGGGTACGACACATTGTCTGAGACAGGCCCTGCTTTGAAGGATCCTGGTCTGCATTGATGTTCAATTCAGACGTCGGAAGTTACTGTAATAGTTACCATAGAAACAGTGATGAGATAGGGTGATACTTTGTGCTTTTTTAAAACTTCTTCATCGTATATCTGGTACCATATGTGGAACGAGGATGTCGTGTTTGGCAAAGCAAGTAGTCTTAACTCTACTGCAGCTCATGTTGCAAGAAAGGATTTATCAGTGTTGGATCCAAGATGCGCATCAAGAATAGAACATGAAAGCTAAAATAAAATGCAAAAATAAGTAATGTGATGTCTTCAACATAGACAGCAGCTCGGTATCATTTCCATGTGATTTAATCAAGGTAAGCACACTGGATAGAACTGCTCTATGACTCCTAAGATTGGAGTCT
Source organism: Dascyllus trimaculatus (assembly GCA_024666655.1). NCBI lineage: Eukaryota > Metazoa > Chordata > Actinopteri > Pomacentridae > Dascyllus > Dascyllus trimaculatus. The sequence continues at coordinate 10,118,670 of CM045451.1, read as the reverse complement.
GCAGGCTTATCACCACATCTGTCCTGCTGCCTTCACATAGCTACAGGGATTTAATAAACTGAGGCCTTACTTACAATAAAGCTCTAAGAATCACCCATTTTAATTTATAGATGAACAGCGACTGATTTCCACCGTGGAAGTTATTTCTGAAGCTGATTCACACTCATCCACTGGCTGGAGAGTGCTTAATATAAAATGAAATTGCTGATCTAATACACAGTATGTTTTAAAGTTTAAGAAAAGTTTGGTTGCTCTTGTTGATAAATTACCAAAGTGGCAGCAGAGGGATGTTGCTCCAGAAATAGACGTCATACTGAGACATTTATTCTCAGCACATCACTTACATATTTCTACAAATACCAACCTGCCTCCTGTGGACCATGTGTAGAGCACCAAAATACCACTAAATGAATTTCTGGGAAATCAGAACACTTGTCATTGCTAAACTAAGTTACTAAACTGTACAAACATCATACTGTGCTTGAAAGTTTTTAAAGAGCATTAAGTAATAATAATATCTTGTATTTATCTAGTGCCTTTCAAGGGACTCAAGGTCACTTTGCACATATGGAAAACACACAAGAACAGAAAATAATAGAGGCGGTGCTAGCTGGAGAGACGGCATTGGCTAAGACCAAAGGCCTCGGTGAACAGGGGAGTTTGTTTTCTTTGAAAGTCATGATAGAAGTGATGGAAGACTTCTGAGAGAAGAGAGTTCCAGAGGGTGGAAGCTCTGTCCCCAAAGGACCACGGACAGGTGGGGAGGACGGTGAGCAGATCTGAGGGGCGCAAATTCTGAGATGGGGTGTAAGGATGGCGGAGATCTGACCGGCGCTGAGGAGCCTGAAGGGCATGAAGGGATTTACAGATGAGGAGGAGGATTTTGTGTGAGATACGGGTCAACAGTGGCGGTGGATGAAGGTGGAGGTGATGCCATGACTTGCATTACCTTAAATGGGAAGACAAAGACATTGGCTGGGTGACTGGTGAAGTTATGACTGTAGACAATATTGGGGATAGCTCATGGGGGAGATCTGCTGAGCATCAGTCTCTTATCAGTGTCTTCGGAAAGACACTTTTTAAATACCATGACACTGAACACAAACACGTTTCTCACTGGCTATAACTCCAAACATTATGGTAACAGTTTTCTATACCACATAAAAACTTCCTTTCCTTTCCTTTCCTTTCCTTTCCTTTCCTTTCCTTTCCTTTCCTTTAGTCCAGAAGATTTAGACTCAACTTTACTGTCATTGCACAAAGTACAACAAAATCCAGTCTTGCATGTTCAGCTTGTTAAGAAGTCCGTGGAGCAGATATGGTCCTTGCTCATGAGACCCCTGACCTTCTGATCAGAAGCCCAAAGCCTTAGCCGCTGATCCACCAGTACCCAAGGAGCCACTTCAGACCAAAACTCTATACCTAAGAAGACCTTGGAGCTCTCTTTTTGACTCTTGCTGTGCAACAGATGCATCCCATATTAGTATTAGCAGCAGTCAACCTGTAACTCTCCACACACAAGAATTTTGTTTCTCTGAAAATGACTCTGGATGTAAGCAACTGATCGTCAGTAAGAGGGTTTACAGATGATTAAATGATAATAAATGATAACCTCAGAGCTTACAATTGATTTGACTTTAACAGTTGCCAGGCTCTAAGTCAGTCCTGCACATACTGAGCTCTGTCAAGGGTTTTTTGCTTTGTAGGGCTTTTTTGGGGTGTTTTTAGCCACAGAGTTTGAGAGCGATGATCAAAGTCTGTAGATGTTTTTGAGGTGGTAGAAAGTGGGCTTGGTGATGGAGTTGAGTGGGATGAAACGGTGGAGTCCAGAATGACACCCAGGTTGAAAATACAGAGGATGGACCGACAAAGCAGGCATCCACATCGAGGAGAAGGTGCTGCGGTGCTTTGAATTTTTATTGTGGCATACTCATTTTAGATGTGTCCACATATTTAAATAATCGAGTAGCCCGTCCTGTTGGTCGTGTTTTATCAGGGTCACTGCTTACATTTTTCTCAGGGTGAATCTCACAATATGATGCATCTCCTGGTGCTTTCATGACATTGAATGAAAGTCATCATCAGTGAGTGTCAGTCTCAGTCTCTTTGTCCCTCAGTGAAGAATTCTGTTACAAATGTCTCTGTTCTGCCCTTTTCTGTGATTTACTCCCCAATATTTAGTTTTTTATTGAATGCAAAAAAAAAGAAGATCTCTATTGCTTTAAACCATCTTTTTAATTTGTTCGGTGTAATATTTTCTGCCTCTGTTATTATTTTTGGTGTCTGCCGCAGCAAAGAAAGAGGAAAAAGAAAAAGTAGAGTGGCAGAACTTTTTAGTAGATAAAGCCAAAATGGATGTTTGCTTGACCCACAGAGACAAGCTGCAGGCAGAACCTGCACAGGATGCTCTGACAGTGTGGAGGTCAAACATTAAGGATTGTGGCTGGAAGTTTGCTTTTACAAGGCCACGGCAAATAAAGAGACTTTTTTTTTTATCTGGAAGTGCTGTTGCCAAAAAATAGTGCCTAAATGGAGAAGTAAGGCTGGTTTTATTGGGTTAAACTCACTGTAAAGTCTCTCTATCCCTTTCTCGCTCATGCCAAAATAACCTCTGTTGAATACAAATACCAGTCAGAAGGCCGGCTCTGTCTGTCTGTGTGCACGGATGTGAGGTGGGGTTTCTGTGCTAAGAGCGAACGTGCTATTTTATTCAGTTTATTTTCTAATTAGGACAGGAGTTAATGTTTGGGGAGAAGCCATTCCCACCACTCAGCGGGGTAAGTTCAACTCCAGGTTTCTTGTGTTCTCTCCACACAGCAGGTGGAAGAGCCTGATCAAAGAAGACAAGGCATTTAAACACTTAAAGCCTTACTGTGGCATTTTCAAATATTCCACCAAATTACCTCGAGATGATGGTTAACGGCAGACGAGTCTTTGAAGTGGAACAAAAAGATAAGCCACTGATCCATGTCAAAGCTCCATCCACAACAAGAGCGTACCTGAAATGGTCTTTTTAAGATGCTGCTGCCATGAAAACAAACTCTACTGTAAGCACATCAGAATCCGTTAGTTGTAGGTTTATTCATCATCAGAGAAACAAATGTTTATGCATTTTCGGGTTAAAGCTGAGCACTGATTCCCGTAATGTGACGTGAATGTGTGTGACATAAGTAGACTCAAAATAGAAATGTCAGGCCATTACAAAAATAGTTGTGTGTTCATAAGCTGCACGTCCCTTTGAGAGTAGTCTCATATAGCCAGACCTACACAGTGCTGTGTAAGCACTGGGGAATTATCATTCTGCCATAAGCGGGGAAAAAACTGTATTTCTTTAACCCTCTGGAACCCAAAACCTGCCAGCGGGGTTACACTATTTATCAGAGCTAGCATAAAAAAAACAAGTTATCAGATTTTCAACATTCCAAAGGTCCTTGAACTACTCATCTGTGATGTGTAGTTCTGCTGGAAATCTTAATGAAATATAAGCTTAAAATCGGGATATTTCATCACAATCACTTTTTAAAAAAAGTTTTGTCAAAATAAAATCTAACCAGAGCTCAATTTTTCTAGTATTTATAACACCAGTGGGCACTTCCAGTTGTTGTTGTTTTTAAATTATATAAAATTTAAAATAAAGGAAATTCTGTCTTTTTTCTCCTTTTTTTCATAGACTCTGACATTTTAAAAATCTCACACATACATTTTTTTGTAGTTATTTCTGCTTCCAGCCATTGTTGTGCTGTTTCTATAAATGCGCAGGACTTTATATTGCAGTGAAGAATGAGCCCACAGTAAGTAAAAAAAAAAAGTGATATGAGCAAAAAGCACCCAGAAACTGCCTCGGGTTTAGGGGGTTGATGATCCATCATGATCCTGGGTGGTGCTAAGCCCAGGATGCAGCAATGGTGTCCCTCTAAAATACTGTCTGGAAGTGGAATTGTTTTGGTGGAAAACAGGCCTGTCTGAATACGCAATCCAAATCTTTTGCTAAACTTACCATTTTCATGCGAGTCTGGAGTTTTTGATTTATAAACAGCTGTGTGAACGCATGGCAAGAATGGCTGACTTATACCCAAAGTCTACATCTGGTGAGTCAGACTACTTTGAGACAGTTGCTGATCAAATTATCCTTATTGCTACAGCTTAAAGTTTACCAATAGCCCGCAAAGTGTTTGTTAAGGTCACCACAGTCATAGCAGTGTTTCATATTTTAAAGCTTACTTCATTATTAACCCCCTGCTATTTTATTTCCTGTCTGGTGACAGCTAAAAGCAGCAGTAAACAACAAGGAAAGCAGCCAGATTAAGGAGATTTCTTATGGTTAACTAATTCTACTATGTACACAAGTAAGACAAGAGTAAATAACCTCTCCTACTACACTCCATAGTTGCCATCCTTTCACATTTTTTAACCTTTCTGGTTACTGGCATTCACGCTATTCTTCCTTAATTCTCAATAAATGCATGCTGCAGTAATGAGGCAAAGTCAGAGCTCCCCTGTTTCCTTTCATTTGCTGAGAGATCACAAAGCCAATGCATCACACTGGGGTTTCTAGCACCCTCCCAGCTGACCATGGCTAAATGGTGTTTTTGCTCTGCTGAACACTAATCCTTCTGTCAGATAAGGCCCATTATAGGAGGGGTGTAGCCGGCCCGGTTCAGTTTGAACAGACATTCAGCCCATCTGTAGCGGGCGGCACAGTTCTGCAGGGGGACGGCGATTTCAATGGCGCTGCAGTGTTTGCACGTTTATAATAACGCCGCGTGTCATCTCTTGCAGCACAGTGGGTCATTCCTCGCTCTCAGCATTCAAAGGCGAGGATTCATTAAACAAACACTGCACATGAAAGTAGCTTCAACAGCTGCTCTCGCTCCACACCTGTTTGCTATAATATAATAAAACAGGATGAGAATTATGATTTGATTTCGAAAAATGTGAATTTCCTAATAAGCCACAATAAACTGACATAAATCAGGACATAGAGGGAGGATTTAATGCCATGTTAGGCTGCTCTGACATAACATGGGTCATTGTATGTGCTATTATCTGTCTACATTTGTACATAGGATTTTTCATCGCGAAAATGAAGTTTGCTCCCATGAAACTCATTTGGAAGTCAGCAGATCTATCATCGACTCTCCCAGACCCAGACAGTTGCATGGAAATGAGGAGCCGAGGAGATGCATTTTATTTGCGCGGGAGCATACAGGCATTGTTATTTTTCTCTCGACCGAAAATGAGGGAGCCAGGGCTGGACGCTCACAGCCTGAGGGGATGGAAATTCAACTTAGAAATGGCTCATATATTGAAGCCCACAATCATTGGTGTTCTCTGCAGTGTATTTTAACGACATACATCAGCCATTTCAGCTTCATTGTCGGCAATAGAGCATATGTGATGCTGTTTGTAGATGATATTTCGCTAATAAATGCCTCCCGAAGACTAAATCCTCATAAAGAACAGCAACAGATTTGTCTTTTTTATCGCATTGTGCTTAATGGAAAAGCCACTTGCTCCTCACTAGTCTTGTTGTTTTTCCTTTGACTGTGCTAAAGGAGGTTGTACACTCATCTATTAGTGGCTGTTTACCAATTGTTCCCCTGCAACACCCACATTACAGACAGCAACAGCGCGCTCGCAGATTCACCACCCGAGGCGCTGTGGGAACACAAACATCAGCAGAGAAATTGGTTTCCCTCTGCTCCTCCTGCTGTTGTGTCTCTTCCGCAGCTGCAGAGTTCTTATTAATGTCATCAAGGGTCTATTCTGTTGATCTTTCAAAGAGGCAACATCTTTCATATAAAGCACGGTTGAATCTTGGGAGTATAATGTCAGGGGAATAGACTGTGAGATCGTAGCGAGCACTCAGAATGATGCTGCTCCCCCTCTCAACATCACACACATGCAGCTTCCCTGCCCCTCCTATCACTTGTATGCCAGCACTTCTATTTTGGTATGTTGTGCTGTGTCTGAAGTGGGTGTCATTATGGGAGGCAAACGCTCGCGCTAATGAGGTTTCGGGGAGTTGAATGTAAATATATTAACGTGTTTCTTTGCACGAGAAGAGCAATAACACAGGAGTAAAGGAGCTGCTGTGCTTGTTTACATTTGGTGCCTCCCAGACTGGAAGTCGGTGCGAATTTGGTGTGTCGACCCTGTGACTGACAAACTGTCCGGGGTGTCAGCCGGGATCAGGTCCAGCCTCTCTGAGGGGTTCAGTTCAATTTAAGTTCAGTTCAATTCAATTCAATTCAGTTCAGTTCAGTTCAGTTCAGTTCAAGTCTATATTAAATACAATTCAATTCAATTCAATTCAACTCACTTCAGTCAGTTTTAGTTCAATTCAAGTCAGTTCAGTTTAATTAAATTCAGTGCAAATCAATTCAATTAAATTCAGTTCAGTTTAATTTAATGCAATACAATTCGATTCAGTTTACTTCAATTCAGCTCACTTCAGTCAGTTTTCAGCACAATTCAGTTAAATGTAATTCAATTCTCATCAATTAAATTCAATTCAGTTTAGTTCAGTTCAGTTCAGTTCACTACAGTCCAGTTTTACTTATGTAGCACCAAATCACCAACATATATATATATATATATGGCAAGCCATTTAGGAAATTATATATGGAATGAAAGTCCGAATATATATAATGAAGCTTGGAATATATGGAATGAATCTCCGAATATATATAATGAAAGTCCGAATATATATAATAAAAATCCGAATATATGTAATGACAGTCCGAATATATATAGGCCTAATGAAACTCCGAATATATGGAATGAAAGCTGAAGTGAATCTTCACAATCTACCATGTTTAATTGTGTTGTCAGCACATAATTGACATAATTGACATGACTATTCGGATCTCAAAATTAATATGCGGATACCACCACAACGTCTGAATATTCAGATATTCAGATATTCGGGTCCAGCCCTATGATTGACAAGACCGATGTTATCTGTGTGTATTGTCAACTGAGTTCTCATCGTAGCACATCCAGTCTGAAATACCACTTGATGGCCAAACACACAGCTGATGCGAATTCTCTGCAAATTCTCTAGTAGTGAACAGGCCTTTTTAATGTAACCAAAAAAACCCAAAATGAAATGTTTAAATGTGTAATCAACACCTTTGCTCCCATGTTTTTAGTATTGGACTGAGTAAAGAAAAACAACTCACTGTCCAAACTCTTTAAACACATAGTGCTGTGAAATCCAAAGCTTGACATGCTGTCTGTAGTTACAGTTGCTATGCTATGATTGGGAAATCACTGGTTTAGCAGTCAGTCAATTGTGCCTGTATAGGCCTCAGTGATAATGGTGTAATTTGTTTTTTCTTGTGTGTAGCGCTCACAGTCCTTCCCTGTGCCTGACCTCAGATCAGAAGAGATTTAGTGTGATTTCAGCAACCAGCGTATCAACAATGGGAGGTTGGAGAAGCCTGTCTTGTTTAAATGGCAACTGGTAAAATAGATAAAGATACAATCAAAGGCGCTTTAAAATCCAACTTTACCTCACCCCTGGTGCCTTGGCACAAAATAGCAGCCCTCGCATTTGGTAAAGAATAAGATGTCAACTTCAGAATGGCTTAATGTGTTTGATGAATAATGGAAAAAAATGATTTTCCATAAGCTGAATGTCAAAAGCGAAATATGCATTACCTAATAATTCGATGCAACTGGGGTTTTTGAGAGAACGCTCTGATGTTAATTGCTTAAGCATAAATGAGCTCTGAGTGCAGACTTCCTTTTAAATGAGAACTTTCAGCCTGCATTTTTTCACATCATCTTTATTGATCTAAATGATGTTCCGTTATCTTTTTAAATTATTGAAAACAACAGTAGTTAACATAATTATCATCAGAACTATTTTAGCACCCACATTATTGCATGCAGTATTAACCAATTACCGAAATTACACGGTCTACAAATTAAGTATAAAATGTGCTCAAATGTAATTAAGTTCTGAATTGCTTGTTTTTTAAGGTTTCTTTACATATTTTTAAATCAAAAGTTTAAACCCTAGATTCTTTTATTGGACTTTATATGTTAGTTTCAATTATTTATAGGTTTACAGTTTACTAAAATTACACTATAGAGAAGCCAAGTCAAATCTAGGTCATTAATACAGCACACTTTAAGAGTTTACCAAAGCTTTGGATATGTTATAGGACAGACAAGAATGAAATAGGTGCTAAAGATAAGACAGAAAACAGGATAAGATCAAGTTATAAAATAAATAAACATGAAAAATTAAACTATTAAGACTAATAATAGCAACTAAAAGTCACTGACAACATGAACATCCTGAGATTTTTCTTAAAAATCTCAATGAAAGAGGAACATCTAAAGGTTATTCCAAAGCTCTGGAGTTGCTACGACAAAGACACAATCCCCTTTTACCCATTGACCTCAATCGTAAAACATTAAACAACAGCTGTCTTAAAGATCTAAGAACCCTAAAGGTAAAGTAGAGGCAGAGAAGTTTTAAAATGCATCCATGCTAGTCTGGTAAGACTTTAGAGGATTCAGTATAAACGGTGGGATAAGGCTTGGTGAAGAAAAGTCCTGATCTGGAGGACATAACTCTAAAAACGACTGTATTGCAACCATGTTTCCATTAGAAATAAAGAATCCAGTCAGGTGAAGGAGATAAAATCATTTAGAATAAAAGTCTTATTAGAAGCAGAGCTCACATTTGGGAGGGCCAGTTTACACAAGGTAATAGGACCGTGGTGCATTTTAGGTAGCAGAGATTATACCTGTTTGTTCCTTTGAAAGTGCAGTGTGAACAGGAAGCCCTATTTGCGATAACACTTTCAACAGGAAGATTAACTGGTGGAAGTGTTAACGCTGAGGAAGGACAGTCGGAGGAGCTTGAGCTGGAAACTATAGAAACAGAAGCTTAAGATGAGACCGAGGAGAGAGGAAGAAGAGGATTCCAAGGAATGTATGAGTGTAAACAGTCAGTTACATGTACACTCACCGGCCACTTATTAGGTACACCTGTTCAATTGGTTGTTAACACAAATAGCTAATCAGCCAATCACATAGCAGCAATTCAATGCACTTAGGCATGTAGACGTGGTCAAGACAACTTGCTGAAGCTCAAACCGAGCATCAGAATAAGGAAGAAAGGGGATTTAAGTGACTTTGAAAGTAGCATGGTTGTTGGTGACAGATGGTCTGGTCTGAGTATTTCAGAAACTGCTGATCTACTGGGATTTTCGTGCACAACCATCTCTAGGGTTTACAGAAAATGGTCCGAAAAAGAGGAAACATCCAGTGAGCGGCAGTTGTGTGGGCGAAAATGCCTTGTTGATGCGAGAGGTCAGAGGAGAATGGGCAGACTGGTTGGAGATGATAGAAAGGCAACAGTAACTCAAATAACCACTTGGTACAACCAAGGAATGCAGAATATCATCTCTGAATGCACAACACATCCAACCTTGAAGAAGACAGGCTACAGCAGCAGAAGACCACACCGGGTGCCGCTTCTGTCAGCCAAGAACAGGAAACTGAGGCTAAAATTCGCACTGGCTTACCAGAATTGGACAATAGAGGGTTGGAAAAACGTTGCCTGGTCTGATGAGTCTTAAATCTCATCTCATCTCAAACTGGTTTCTTGAACATGAGAATGAGTTCACTGTACTCCAATGGCCTCTACAGTCATCAGCTCTCAATCCAATAGAGCACCTTTGGGATGTGGTGGAACGGGAGATTCGCATCATGGATGTGCAGCCGACAGATCTGCAGCAACTGTGTGATGCTATCATGTCAATAAGGACCAAAATCTCTGAGGAACGTTTCCAACACTTTGTTGAAAGTATGTCACGAAGAATTAGGGCAGTTCTGAAAGCAAAAGGGGGTCCAACCTTTTACGAGCAAGGTGTACCTAATAAAGTGGCCGGTGAGTGTATATGATAGTGTAAATCAGGTAAATTAATCAAATACTGCACAGTGTAGAAAATATAACAGCATCCATCATTGTGGTGTTCACTTTTACTTCTACACTGATGATATTCCGCTCTACATCATCATCAAATCCAATAGGGATACCAACTTTTTGAAGCTGAAGTGTGATAAATCAGATATAACTATTCCCAAACCCCTCACTAAAGTCACACAAACCTTCCTTGACATCAACAACTCATAACAAAACTTGCTTTTGTCTCATTTGAAAAGCACAGCTTGCCCATACTGCTCCTTTCCTGCCTCATCTGTATTTTTATTACACCCAGACTTGACAACTGTGGAAGTAATGTGTCGCCCTCAAAAAGACTCCACTACATCCAGAAATCTGCTGCTCACCTGCTCGCTCACTAAAGGGACCGCATCACCCTGTGTCCTCAAGAATCTTTGCTGGCTTCCTGCTGCACAACACATTCAATTCAAACTCATTCATGTCATTCACAAAGCCCTCTATAACTACCTCAACAACCTTGTCCTCTGCCACACTTCTTCCAACAGCCTCTATTTACCTCATGCTTTTTTCTCCTCCATACAGAACCAAGACTGAAAACTCAGTGTCCACTGCTACTTCAGGTACTGCTGGCGTGTTCTGTGCTTTTAATGTGCTACATATATATATATATATATATTATATACTAATATATATAATGAAACCTTTCTAAGAACAGAAAAAGAAAGCTAGTGGAAATTAGGAGAAATTAGTTTGTCTTGGATGGAGTTTAGGATATTTGGCATATACCATAGTGAATGCATAGTTCTGACAGTGAAGCATGGACACAGACGTGTAATGATAAGGGGCTGCATTAGTGCAGAAGGTGTCGGGAAGATGACATTTACAGATGACACCATGAGTGCCTAGGGATGTTTCAAAATACTGTCTGACAAGCTGCCTTCCAGTCTCCAGTAGAGGAATATTTCTGCATGATAAAAATTCATAATCACAAAAACATTTCTAATGAAGAAAACCTGAAATATATGACCTGATTGAGTATTATAAATAGAAAGATACAATAATAAATGTTAAAATATCTTTTTATCTTCATACAAGAACATTATAGTTTGTTATTTGTAATGATTTATTCGGTTTAATTATTGCCATCTAACCAGGAATAGCCTAACTAAAATTATGTATCTAATTAAGATAATATTTCGATGGCATTTTGTTATTAAATCATCATTACATAATTTATTGTATCAATATATAATTCAATCATGATGACAAAACAGCCAAGGTTGACACATTGAGATTTAAAGTTCATGAAGAGATACCTGCTTCTTTCAGGCAGCAGTTCTGCTAAAGATATTTGTTGTCTTAAAATGAACTCAGGACGAGCTCCAACTCAGTAAACACTGTGCGGTCACCGGCTCCTGAATCAAACCAACTCTGAATCATTCAGTCCCTTTAATATTGCATCAGGTTCTATATATTTTTGTGATAAAAATGCAGCTTTACAATAACATTTTCCCCTTCAAAAGAAGGGAAAAATACCATATTGTCCTGATGCAGTTCCTTTGCCTTTTGCAGTTCAATAAAGATGCCTTGTATGCCTCACAGATCCGCTGAATGTTTTCTCCCTTAAATATATTCAAATATTGCATATCGAGTATTAGACAACAATATTGGAAATTGAGTTGGGTATAAAGGATTAGTCTAGCTTCGGAGAAACGGCGCTCCGTGATATTTTGGGTAACCTGTTTCACTGAGTATAATCTCTTATCTGTGATTGTGAAATTATTCAGTGAAAGGGGATTATGAAGTTTAATCTTAACAGGGATTTTCATGGTGAAATAAATTATTTTCCTTCCTTAGTTCATCAATATAAAATGATTTGCAAAAGGATTTTGCCACCTCTGAATGAGACAGGTAGATGGGTATCTTCAGCATCCCTTCAAAACACAACAGAGGAGCCAGTCAGAGGCATCGCTTCCCTTTCTCTGTTATTACTGTGATTATTTCCCGCTCTGCTGCTTTCATCATCTGTGCACTAAGCTTAATCAGTTAAAGTGAAGAGGAATCCATTTGTGTGAATGCTAGACATGACCATTCATTTGGTTTATTATGTTGTAAGACTTAAGCTATCATTGAACTGTTTTTAATGTCTTCCTCAAGACTAAATGAACAACAACTTCATAACACAGCCGCTATTATGTTGCTTAATAACTAATAGCTGAAATTATGCAGATTTTTTTCCCCAGGAATGGAATTATGGGTCCATCATGTGAATACGCAATGCTGTTAAATAATTTAGAGGCAGTAATAGAAGGGGGAAGTCTTTCTTTCTATAGCAGAAAATGCTCCTAAGAATGATTGATGTGTTTTTAAGCCGTCAGCACCATACATAAACAAACTACTTCTTATTTTAGATAAGTTAGACTTTATATACTTGTCTAAAGCTTATGCCTTGCTCATAAATGCATAAATAATTGGTTTGTCCTCGTCTTAGCTGTTTAAAACATTTACTTTCCTGCATTAAATTAGCAAAACAGAACAAAACTTGGCGTTTCATGTCAAAAATATGTAATTGGACCACAACGCCAGTGGTCAAAATCAATGCCATCCTTTTTTCATTCTATCACTGTTATTTTGTTCTTTCTCAGTCCTACCAAACAACCCATCCAACAATCAATCCGCTGTCCTAGTACATCATGAATCATTCATGTTTCGTGAGCTGTTGATGCTGGATGGTAAAATCATGTTGGTCAAAGTCTCATCAGAGCTGTGTGGCTGCTATCCATATCTACAGCTGGCACCCACAGGTTGGTTTCCAGCACTGGCTGATTTTGAAACGATCTTCCGTGGGGAACTGTGATGAGATTTTTCCACAACCATGTACACTCTCTTCCCCAAGGAGCAACATAGTGGCTATTTACGATGCTGAAAGATAACCTTTGTGCATTTTGGTAGTTCGCAAGAGGACTACACTTTAGACAGACGGCGGTTGTATCTCCTGATCGAGACTTCCAGTATCAGATAGCCAGGCTGCTTAAACTCCCAGCAGAGACAGATTTTTGCTAAAGTCACCTCGTCTGGACTTATCTTGGCAGGACCTGAGAATTTCTGGCCATAATCTAAAGTTAGAATCAGCACAGCTGCATAAGCTCAAAGGCATTTCTAAAGCAGAGTCAAAGAAACGTTCTAAAAAGCCCCAAGAGGAGATTCAGCAGGTGAAAATCCAGCTCCTGAGAGGAAGCTGTTGGATTTGATTCAGCTGTGTAAGACTGCAGAATACACTTGCTGCATATTTCATTGTTCCAAGAAGGGTAAAGATTGAGAGACTGGAGAAAGACAGAGGGCAGGAGAAAGAGTGTAATTTTACTGAGATGAGAAAGGGGCTGGGTTTGTTGACCAAGCTCTTTTTGAAGTAGACGTCCTCCAATCTCTATCCGGATTTTCTCTATAATCCTGTCTTTCAATTTAGTGCCTCAATCCCGTGTTCACTGAGGTAAACAACCTGGCCAGCCACAATTTCCTCCTGGTAGCTTGTTACACCCACCCCTGTCATGCTTCCACAAGGATGGATGCATGAACAAGTTGATATGGGCTGCCTTGAAATGTATCCAAACTGTCAGAGCTGGAAACAATATGAGTCAAAATTTCAAAATGATCAGTTTTCAACCTAGTGTTAGCAATTAGTCTGCACCGCTCACAAAAACAACACAACCTGAGCAGAGTTTTACTAAGACAGACACATCTAACTATTAATTAAGACTCCATTCCATTTCAATGTGCTTTTGAGAGAGGATGCACAACACCAGCAAAGAGTAAAAATATACTGGGAGGTTGCTTAGTGTGTAAAAAAAAAATGCCTACACCAAAATGCACATGCAGAGAGAATTTACAGAACAAAATGCTGCAAACAACTCAGCAATGAAAGGACCAGTGTGTAGGATTCTTTGGAATCTATTTGCAGAAACAGTATACAGATTATTAATTATGCTTTTAATCATTAGCCCTTTATATCTTGGTAGGGAGGGGATTGCCTTCTGTAGAGCCTGCCGCCATTTTTCTATGGTAGTCCAGAATTGACTAACCAAATAAATAATAGCTCTAGAGAGGATCTTTCTCTTTTTTATGTTAAAGTGGCAGCAACCATAGTTGATCTCTCAAAAGGAAAGAGTGAGAGAAGAGCATTCATGTTGTTTCAATCAGCTGCTCCACAGCGAGATGCTATTAAATCCTACGCACTGTTTCTTTAGAGCACCCAAATTGGACATTAAATAGCCGTTACCATGGCTAATTATTCCCATACATATGAGCAAGTAGGGACCTCTTCCACCCTTTAGTAGGCAAATTATCATCCATTCTGATCATTGGTAAACAGAAAGTGACCTCGATAATGTCAGCGACCTCTAGTGGCCGTATGTAAAACCTCCTGTGAAACTGTCACTCTGAAATGTAAAAATATGGGGTTTTGTCATATGTGGTGAATGTAGCAACTGGGTTTTTTTTTAACCAAAACTATGACTCTTTTCTAAGTCTAAATAAGTAAGTTAGTAAATAAACTTAACTAAGAAAGTTTTAGTGCCTAAACTTAACCAATCACCAACTGGAAACGCAATTAAAGCAAAGCCAAAATGAGACTTAAGGAAAAAGTAAAACTATAGCTATGGTCCAAGGCAGGACTCAAACTCAAGCCTTTTGTATAAATATCAGTTAACTTAGACATCCTCTAGACTCCAAATGTGGACTTAAGTTCTTCTTTTTAAGTGCAAAGTTGCAGCTCCACCACCATTACACGAGATGATTATGGAACTCCATTAAATGGGCTGATGGAGCTCCTGCTGAGCCTACATAAACGTGGAGGAGGTCCCTACTGGCCAATTGTATAGAAAAATCAACAATGATAGCGGCCATTTAATGGGTTGAAAATAGTGGTGTTTAAAGCTTGATATGACTGCTTAATAATTATGTTTAATTACTTTGATGAGAAAATGAATCCATGTTTAAACCTATGCAGCAAATCTAAAGCTTTACCTCCAGCAGCCAGTTAGCTTTGCTTAGCATTAAGACTGGGAACACAATGTAGGCTGATCAAATGCAATGCAAATGCAGTGCTCATTAAATCCAGAAAAGTGAGATAATATCCAGCTGGGAAAGCAATGTTAAGTATGAACTGTCAGGAACAGCATATGCAGTTGACTGTAATCATACCTACAGAGCCTATTTTGTTTGCACATGTGTCAGGTGGGTAGAAACCCTCAGTTTTAGTTGGCAGATTTGATAAGAAGCAATGCAAAGGTAAACCAGGTCAACACTCTCACTTCTTTTGCGTATATTCTAAGAGTGGAAAAATCTCTTTGTGCTATACAACACTAGATTTTCTGTCAGTATGAATTATACTTAAATGGCTGCCATGGCAATGTGCATATACCTGCAGCTCACTCTTTAGACCCACATAAGACAAGGTGGACCCGGTATCAATGCAGGCTGTCTCATCCATCAGCCTTCGCCATTTCCCCTTTGATACTCTTGATCATAAGTGCTGTAAAGTCCCTTCGACTTGCCGTAATCACCCTCCCGACTGCAGGTTGTTCTCTCTGAAAATACCTCAGATGTTATTCCTGGAACTCAGTGGGAGCGGGTCTGTGGACTCGGCGAGTACAGGCACAGCAGTGGAAGACAGACTGCTTCCGTGACATCTTTGTAATGGAAAATAATAGGGAATATGAATTACTCACATCTATTCAGCTTGAGCGGCAATCACCGTACATTGGATTTTTTTTCCCCCCCATGCCATTTCCACAAGACCAAATGAAAGCTTTGCTTGTTTCAGCCTGGCATTCAGGCTAAAGTAAATTGCAGGGGATGGTGGTTTTGAGCTCAGTGCTATAAGCCATACTACAAAAGAGAACTGTATTAAAATCACTAGGATTTAAACTTACAGTGTATAACATTTCATTCCTTCATTTTAACCAAGCAAAAAAAGATAGTGCTCTACTGCTGGTTAGCTTTGTATTAGTAATGCATATAGGCTGTAATATGTATAATCATCATTTAGGTCTTTGGGATTCTGCAGATAATTAATATTTACTACTAAAACTAACAGCTAAACACCCTCCAAAACACCCTTTCATACTGTCAAGCATCACTCTATTGCATTACAGACCTCGGGAGAGTAAATTTCACCCAATATTTTTGCCCCATCTGTTTTTGGACAGATAAGCCAAGGTATTATGCAGAGATTACGCTTCTCTGCAGTGTTGTGTGTTCAACTCAAAGAAGGGAACCTCAGAAGAAGAGGTATCATCAATTATTATTTCTTCTCACAGAGCAACAAAGGTGGCTGACCAGAGAAGCTCCTAGACATTTTCTTCATTAACGTCTTTCTTTTATCTCACTTCTTTCATGTTTGAACTCACAATAATGGCTTTGCCTTCGGTGCAGATATTGACGCTGCCCAAGTTTGGTTTTTTTGCGTACAATGCCGCCGAAAATGCATTAAAAGTGAGCTGCGAAAAGTACAAAGCAGGAAAAATACAGGTGAGCTAAAGAGAGAAGTCGGCGACAGGCCACGGATGGGAAGCTGGAATAGACGGGAACATACAAAACAAGAGGGGGAAAAGGCAGATTATAATGGAAGAAATGAGGCAGGTTTTATCTTATTAATTTGGGCAGGAGTAGCGTGCAGAGGTTTTAGTGACAACTGATGACCCTGCTGCTATATATAGCTGCTTCGGTTGGGTCTGCAGTGAAGCAGCAGTCCTCTAACTCTCTCTCCCTCCCTCTACCCTCCATAGGCAGGCCCTAACACTGGCATTAAGCTGCTGTCAGCTCACACTCACACGTAAGAGTAACATTCTCAGAGGTCAAACGCCTTGGCTGTATTGCCTGTCAGACACCAACAGGGACCATCACCATGACAGGAGGAGAGAGAGGAAAAGGTAATCTGCTGAGGGATCTGGACAACCAAATACCATATGACACAGTCGAGAGCAATCAATCCACATCTTGAGCGTGCATTTGTCCGTTCATTATCTTTGTGCGTTTGAAGAAAAATGGAAAAACTCGCAACTAAATATGAATTGTCAATCCACATGTCAAAAAAACACATCTCATTCCAACATATTTGAATGATTTAATGACATGTTGAAGACCCGGAGATGATAAAGCCACACTCAATTTTGCGCCAACATAATTGACATGTCAGTCAGATGACTAAAACGTGTTCTTCTATCTCCACATGTGCTGTTGTTGACAAAAATCAAGTCAGCATGTATGATGAGTCTTTTCTTCTTCCTTTTATCTTACAGCTGGGCTCAGTCATGATCCACATGTGGAAAATATCACAGCACAAAAGGCAACAGCCAACTCCAACAGCGACAAAAAAGAAGGTAAAGGTTAAAGTGCCCTCCGTGCAGCATCTCAGAATGGTGGAGTATCTTGTTTATTCCCTTCCGGTATTCACAGTGAATTCAAAGCCTCTGGTACATCAGATAATTTGCCCTTTTCTGTTCTCCTGCCATTTGGCCCCATCATTCTTGGCTGTCTTATCTCTGATGGTAAGGACCAGCGCCTTCTCCCTCCCATCTTACACCTTCCATCTTCCGGCTCTGACCTCCAGACAGATCTGCCATCAACCAAAAGGCATAATGTATGTGCATAATTCCACAGTTTTTTTTTCTCCAGAGAACAGTGTGGACACACGGTGGACTAAACTTTAAAAGCTGGTGGGCTGGAATATAGAGTTGATTGTGATGTGGTTTGATTATTGTGTAAAGCAGTTCTAAGCATGTTTCAGAGAATAAATAGGCATATTTTGAAGCATTGCGTAAAAAAAAGTTAATAGAAATGGTAAAAACGAGAAAACAGCAAAAAAATCCTTTTGAAAAACAGTTAATGACACTTATTTTTAATGAAGATGTGATGTAACATTTCAATCACGACTCATCGACAGTTTCCGGTTTTTTCTGCTGTCTTCACCTCAAGATACCACAAACCATGTCCAATACCATACTGACATGAAGAAATAACTACAACTTCCTTAAGACTTTTTTTCCCCATTTCTCTCATCTAGATGGCCAGAGTGTTCTTTCTTTCTTTTTGCCAGTTAGCAAACAACAGCTTCCTCTGCTCTGTTTATTTCAGCCACAGGTAACATAGTGTACTTTATTTCATCCAAAGCAGTCAATACAGACAAGCCTATGATTTTTTTTTCTTTTCGTTGGCTTGTAGTGCAACATTCCCAAAGTTTGCTTCAAATTCGTTTAGCAGTTATATGGAAACATGCCTAACCAATCAAAGTCCTGTTATGGAAATGCATTGGTGGACATTATAAAAGCAACACATTTTAAATATAAAGTATGTTCTGAAAGCTATTCATATTAGACTGAGCTAAAGTAGTAAAATATGAGTGAAAGCAGTGAGTAGTGGTGAAATTCAGGAAAAATGTAATATTTGCATACACTGGAGACATATCTGTTAGAAATGGTGACAGTTTTGCCCAATAACACAAGTCACACAAGACACAGGATTGGAAACCTTGTTCTGAACACACGTATTTTTGCCTTGACAAATTTCAAAATGTCAATACAGCAGCTCAAATGTAGGAGAAGGCAGAAGCAGACGTACATTGTTTAAGCTCCGCCGTTTCATCCACAACTGCCTCGCGTTTAGGAATCTAGAAAGTCAAACAGTTCAAAATGCTTACAACTTTTCGCCGAGAATCACCACGGGCCGTGAGTAAGCCTCTAAGTGAACTTGTTGATGCTGGCAGGCTACAACTGTTGCAAAGTGCTGCTCTCGCTGCGGAGGACTGCCTTTGAAGTGATGGAGAAATTCATTTGCAAAAAAAAAAAAAAAAAAAAGCTAGGAAGTCATGGTCTGCTGAGCCCAAGATGGGACTTCAGAATGGGAAAGTGGTTTGAGATTAAGCCTAAATGATGCGATGGAAGAGGGATTACTTTCTAATCCAAGCGAATACAGTTACCCATAGCATCTCAGAAATTTTAACTACACTACAGATTATGAAGGGCAATAGTGTGTTTAAGGCTATTTGCAAAGCATAAATATGTTGCAACTGCTTCTGCATTTCATCAGGCAGAACACACCTTATAGTAAAGTTTTTGGCAGAACGGCACTGGGTCATTCAAGTATTTTTCCACTCTGCTGGTGTCCCACAATATCTTTTGTTGGTTATTCTGTCTGTAGATAACCACGCATAAAATGTACACATCATAAAAAAAAATATCCAGCAGAGAAAAAAACAAATCGCATTTACAATAAATGATGAGCTCAAATGGGCCGCATTGTTTCCTTTTTCCTGTTAAAAATGTGTTTAACTAAATCTTGCCATTAGTTGTGCCGCTCCAGTGTTGAACCTTACAAATCTGTTGTCGCCAAAAGGTGTTTCTAAGACAAAGCGAGACAAGAAAAGGAACAATTTGTGTTGCCTTATTGTGACTCTCTTGTCATTCGCACTTCCATTAGACATACTTGGCATGTCGGTGTTCCTAAATTCACCGTAGAACTGCGTAGTCATGCGATGAATGCTTAAATATGACGTGTCCCAGCTTGTTGAAGTTTTACTTTGTCTCTGCTGACACCTCTCTCTGTCTGTTGTGACAAAGTGAGCACAATGGAGGAGCTTGTTTAAGCTGCACTGACATATTCACATGCATATGAATTACTACACAGCGCCATCTTGCCAAGTTTATGTGTATCATCTGTATAACTGCAGTGCCATTATGATGTTTTACATTAAAGGTCTTCAGCAGACTTCAAAAGCTGCATGGAGTTGAGTCTGGTCTGGAGTGACAGCACATCCAGTTCAAGGTTCCACACTTTTGCACAAGTCAGTCCCTCACAATGTTCTGCAGTATTCTGTAAAATTAAGGCAATACCCAAACCAATAACTGTTGCAACAATGACTTTTTTATCATTGTTAAGGTAATAACTTGTGTATCTCAACGAATCCACTTTGGTGACAGCTCAAACATTAAACATTCTGGTTCAGGCCATATCTACAGTGTTTGTACGCTGTGTATTTTTTGGCTTTAATGTTCTTAAAATTATTCTGGTGGAACAAATGGATGGTGGATGGCATCTGGATGGATGGATGGATAGATAGATAGCTAGATAGATCTATAGATAGATAATAGTAGATAGATACATTATTCGATAATAGATAACCAATATTTGAAGTTATATACAGTGATAAAGCACATTATTTTGATTTCCTTGTGAAGACTCTACATTTATACAAATATCTCCATTTAACCAAATCTATGCTTATTGCCAAACTTCTTTTTTTGCTTGTCAGTAATAATAAGGATAAATATTTACAGCATTAAATTGAATTGAACAGCATTTATTTAATAAAAAGGAAATAAATAAAACTATGTCAATGTATTTTAGCATGGCTTTAGTGCCAAAGGTGCTAATATTCTTGAAAAATACACGTGCATTACTCCTTTGTTAAATTGACCATTTAATACAGTTAGTTTTTGTAATGTTATTGATACTTTTGTGTGCTTGGAAAATATGGAAAAGATCAGTAAAATAAGATAGATTAATTACGTAAATTTACTGATTTTTTTTAGAGGTACTATTGCAAAAAAGGAAATCCAAACTGCTCTTGCTGGCATAAACACAGTCCAGTCAAACTGAAAATACATGTCAAAAAAAATGTACTGCACTGTGTGAAGTAAAGACCAACAGAAGAGACAGGAAACGAGGAGCAAAAAGATAGTTACATTCATTCTGCTGTTTGACTGACCCTTCAGGAATTTGGACCGACAGCGAGTTGCAGTCGGGCCAACATTTATTTCAGTTACAATGTGTAGACTAAGTGTTGGACCTTTGAAGTGCCTAATTGTGCACACAAAAAACAGGGGAAAGAGCATGTACGGTGGTGATGTATCAGCCTTGGCAAATGCCAAAAGGATCAACCAGATGCCGAAACATCTGTGAGTTTAATTCATTCACTGAAAACTCCATATGGGGATTCTCCTTGGGGTATCCTGTGCTTTCACAGTATCTTGTTGTCAATTGTTATTCCAACATGGTGCATTGTGACCTATTGCCTAACCCACACCTTTAACCATCCACTGCAACCACATCTCACTCATTCACTATTGTACAATATTACGCAGACAGCAATAGCATAAGCAGAGCTAGATTGCAGGATTAGCCAGTTTTGTCACATTTTATCCCCACACAACACAGAATGCGCATCAGTTTCATAAATCAGACCCATGGGCCATGAAATACCAGTAGCAGGACTTCACGTCCAATGTGATAGTCCTACCCTTAAATATACCAAAGTTCATCATTGCAAGCTTATATAGTAGATTATAAGGGGATTTTGCACTAGGTAGCCCTCCAACCTTGACCTTTGACCTTTTGACCCCAAAATTAATGGGTGACCAGGATAGGTCAAGATCAACATCTGTGCCGATTTTGATTGTCCTATCTGTATTTGTACTCGAGTTATGGTGCGGACATGGCCACCCATCTACATACATACATACAGACAAACAGATGGTCATGACCGCCCTGCACACGACTGACTCCATCGGC
Organism: Dascyllus trimaculatus; assembly: GCA_024666655.1. Lineage (NCBI taxonomy): Eukaryota > Metazoa > Chordata > Actinopteri > Pomacentridae > Dascyllus > Dascyllus trimaculatus. Next base: position 10,097,177 of record CM045451.1, on the reverse strand, counting down.
GTGGGTAATAATTGTAATTCCATTATGTTACCAAGAGGTGGGATCTCATTTTTAATACTACTCATTAAAATCACATATTTTTTCCTGGTGGTACAAGAGAAGACACGAAATCGGTGGAAGTCTGTACTATGCGGGCGTGAATGTTTGTGGGAGCCGTCGGGGGTGGACACGCAAATAGCACGAGTTGGCAGTAATGGGCAAAAACCCAGTGGGAAGTATAAGTGCAGAGTTACATCTATGCCATTTGAAGGCAGAAAGGTATTATTATCATGGAAAAAACCTGGAATTTTCACCATTTTTTCAAAGTGCCCTCAGGTGTTACCAGTAATGTGGAGAAGAAAAAGTGACTACCTACTCTAGACATTTTACCACTTAACTTTTGAATTTGTTTCCGTATTTGTCTTATATTTGATCAGTGTATACACTGCCTGCAGTTCAACCAAGAGTCCCCTTTTTTAATCTTTTTTTGTTATTTACAAAATCTGGTTAGTGCAAATGCCTTGTTTTTTGGAGTATTTTTAAATAAAACTAGTAGAATAAAGGGATTTTTATGACATATCTCAATTTTAAGCTTAGATTTGGTTAATTTTCCCATAAGAATGGTGCGTCATATGTACTTAGTTCAAGGACTGTCTGAAAGCAAAAAAATCCAGTCTGTTTTTACAGTTTCAGTCTTTCAAACTTAGTTGCAAGTTTTGGGGTGAATTTTTTAGTTTAAATTTTAGTTGCTCTGGACACAACCAGGCTTTCCGTTTCCTATTAAAATGCAGAGATTATACAGGAAACAGTGGGGTTGTCTCTTTCTGAATGTGCCTGTGTGATATCAACTCACTGAAATATCGCTGGACCTGCAAGCACTCACTCATAGCTTGCTGGCGTAACAAAGGTGTAAGATGCAACAAAAACTAGTTCGACTTTCAGTCAAATATGGGGCCTTGTGAGGACACGTCGACTGAAATGCTCTTGCATTACCCCCACCTCCCACCACCGCTCCTATTGACAAGCTCTGCGGTCACAGGACACATAGTCTATTTAGGTAGACAATAGATTAAAGGGATAAGGTGGATGGGGCGATGAGCATGGATTGCTGAGTGTGTACAGGACACTGTGCAAAGTTTACAGTGGCACCAGAAGGCAAGATATTGGCAGCTACACAAAAAGATTACAAGATTACCAGGGCTGTACGGAGATTATTTAAAAAAAAAAAAAAAAAAGCTGATGTTTGGAATCGGGGTTGAACAGGTGATAATTAACTTTCATTGATATTCAGTAGGAAAATAAAGGTGTCATGAACCATTGCAGTTTTTCAGTCCAGGTTAGCACATAAGGATGATGATATCTGGCGTGAAGTAAACTACAAGAACATTCTTTGTTCTCGGTGACAAAAACATGCTTTCAAAGTGGTTTTCCGTCACATGGAGCCAATCCAAGGTAATTTCTTTCAGACCGTTCATTCTTCCGTGTCATCCGGTGGCACAGTGCAGCAGGAGGAGGTGGGAGGAAAACAATCTGCGAAAATAGCTTGCAGAGAGAAATGGTTAATAAAAAAAAAACAAAACAGCTCAGGAAGGATGAGGATCAGAATTCCCTCCGTCATACAGCAAACGCTGGTAGGCAAAATCATCTGTTCTGCCGTAGATGTGAGTCCAAATGCGTTCTTTCTGCTCTTATTTGTTTCACTGTTTAAATTAGTATTAAAAGTGTTTCCCTGCTGTGCCAACTCAAAGGGGAATATTGGTTGGATGTTCAGCTTGATAAAGCGAGTCACCCGTACTGACAAATATTTCTATGCTGGGCCAAAGGAACATATTCAAATTCACTGTACCCACAAGGTTTTAGCCTTTTGTGTGCCGAATTCAACAATTCACTTAGTCAATTAAAATGAAAACTCTTTTGTTTATTCGGCTATAGAGGCGCCGGGGAAAGATGAATCAAGCCTCTATAAACCTGAGTTTTTCAGGTGAAGATTGGGAATGCATTTAAAAAAAGGACTCCTTTCTAATTAATTTGCATTCTAATCTCCAGAGCCACATTGAAGGCCTGTGGGCCGACTTTGTGGATGTTGTTTATTTCCTGACTTCTGATAGACCTGGCAGAATAAAAACTACAACATTTAATTTTGCGGAGCACAAAACTGCATGCATGCTTAACAAGGTCTGTTATCCTGTGCAGTATAATAATGAAATGCAGCTAATATGGACGACTGTTACAACAAGGGGTCACACGGGGTTAATGGGACGAGTACGGCGGCCACCGGAAATGTATGAAATTCTAAAATTAATTCTGGAGCTAACAGGTCACCAGGGACGAGTGGACTAATGTGATCTATGTTAAAAGCCCTGATGGCTGAATGTGATAACTGAACTGACATAGCAGCAATTTGACTCCCATTTAGACCACCTATGTTAAAAATAGAACTCTGTCACACAGGGTCCAGTGGATAGACTAAAAGTTGCAAATAGCAGATATTATTTTAGATTTGAAATGCACAAAATGCACTAATATACAATCCATTTTCACCATTTCCTTTTTGAAGCATGTCTTTTTTTTTGATAAACTCCAACTAAATTCACTATTTTTTCCAAATTAAACTGAACAAAATTGCATTACAGTCAGTTAAACTTGTTCAGAAACAGTGCAGGGGGATGTTTATTCAAGCTAATATTGGATAAAACTGTGTTCTATCAAATAAGCATCATCATCCTCACTCCATCCTCCCCTCCTCTCCCTCTCATCTCTTTAAGTCTTGGTACCTCTCTTTCTGCTGCTGCTCCTTGGCTCACTTCTTATCAGACGTGTTCAGCTGTTGGTGGAACGTCCACAGAGACTGTCAGTGTGCGGGGCTTACTTGGCAGCGGTCGGAGCTTTTAATTTTCCTTACTGTCCAATATTTTAAATATCTTTCTTCACTCCAGTAATTTCCACTCCACATTTCCTCCCACCTTTTGCACCAGCGACCTGTGTCGTGATGGGTCTGCTCACACTAAACTGTGCGCAGATCCACAGATAGAGGAGGCAGATGGCTTTGCTAGCTGTAACCAAGCGTTCAGTAATTACAGGTAGTCAGAAAGTGAGTTATGACAGACATCAGAAACGTGTGTGACCAGGTACTGGGCAAGGAAACTGTCTCAGATGGTGCTATTTTGAAGCAAATAGCAGATATCAGGCTGACAAGGGCAAAGCCATTTGCTGTTATTGTAAGTAGTGCAGTGCCCGTTCAAAGCCGGCCTATTCAGAAAAGGACCAACTGCTTGTTTGCTGCCTGCAGTTTTCTCAACATCATCGACCAACCGCTCATCCAAACTACATCACACTCAACATTTACTGCATCTGGTTATTCAGATGTTTAGATGTAACTCTTGGAGCCTGACGGGTGCACTTGTGTCCAAATTCACACCTTGTTCTCAGCTGAATTGCTCTTGATATATTTGTTGTAGTGACGTGCACATATAATATAACCACATCATTTGTCTCAAGAAGAATAATTTTTGGACTCACTTCAAATTTAGACATAGATAGAAGTTTCATACAGCAGTACATCCATCTCAACAGCCATTATTCTCTTATGAATTACTCATGAATTCATCACTGAATAGATATTTTAATGTCTGCCTATTTTATTATATATGCAATGCAATCAAAGTAATAGTGTTATTAAGAGAGATAAAACTCCCGCAAGGTTTCTCTTGATTTGTTTCATCCATTGTCACGCTCCTGCTTCTTGGTTGAGCCTACATTGCAAAAAACACGTGTCAATAACATTAAATAACAAATTAGACTAATAACTGAATTAAACAGCAGAACCTTTTCTGATGATACTTGTTTCTCTGTGCAACAATTGTCTCCAGTACTTAGGCTGACATCACGTGCCACATTCTATGAAAAACAAACAAAAAAATGGATTTAACTTTTTGGATGGACTTTTCATTGGAAAGATTTATTGCAATTGTGGTCAAGGACAAGCATAGGTTATTTGTGAGCCAGAAGATAGTGGCTAGATAGATAGATAGATAGATTCTGGAAGGCCCAAGGCAAAGTGGATATTGGGGTCCTTTGTCTGGGAGTAGGAGGGGGGGAATAGTAAACTTTTCATGGAGTTACAGAGTATCCCACTATAATGGTTTAGACATATTATGATTCAAAACAATCTCCCCAAAACAAATATCAAAAGATTGTGAGATACATGTAAAAAAAAAAAATATCAGTTTCACAATATGATTTAGAGATGAGCCTAGACTGTCCTGAAAAAACCAAAACAACCAGCTTTGTCTCAATCAATAGCATCATTGAATCGCCCCAGCCAGAACATAATGTTTCTCTTTCTATGCTTCTCAAGAACACTTCGTCCGAGCAACGCCACTCTCAACGCTGCGCTTCCTTCGGTCCCCAACAATGGACCCACCAAGACTGAAACACATTTGATGAATGGCTGTTGAGAAAAGCGAAGAACAGACACACACACTCAAGCACATACAGAGACTCCTTCATTTATGATAAAGATGGAGACTAAAAGGCAAAAAACTAATTGACTATTACTTGGAGCTACTTGTCTGGTTGAGGATATGTCCACCAAGTTGAGGACGTACTATATAGAGTGAAATACTCTTGGTCAATGCTTGATTAAAAAAAAAAATCTGAGAATTACCAAAGTCATGAGGGTTTTCTTCTTTTGGGAGCCACAGATGTCTGTACAAAAGTTAAAGGCAATCACTGAAATATTTCAGTTTGTGGTGGATTGACTGGCAACCAACAAAATGGCATCTCCACCCAGTGTTTTTGCAATGCTAAAAATAGAATTCCGAAGCTTAGTTCACACCCCAAAGGAAAAAGACTGTGGGTTGTATCATTCTTACATTGACACTGCTAAGTGTTAAGTAGAATTTAGATCAAAACTGTCATGACTTCACTGTAGAGCTGACTACTCAAACTATAAGACTTCATCATTTTCTAACGACTGAATCGAAAGATTGGTTTAAACACACTGCACTAAAACACCATCTGCAGTGGATCCCGCCCGCTGTCATTCGTTTTTTTTTTGTTCGTAATTAATTGCACCAAACATCAGCACAATACTTTCTGTGAATGCTCGATGTTTTTATCTAGCAGCAGCGCTCCAATATGATGTTCATGTCATATCAGATTCTCTCACACGGGCTGCCAACTGGGAAAAACATTTCACATCAACTTCTGAGTGATAATTACAAGTAGCATCGTGAGATCTTCTGCTGGCTCTGATGTTCCTGAAAGGCATCGCAAATTGCTCAAATTGCGGAAGACTGTCAAATCACATTGCATTCACTGTTGATAGCAGTCAAAGACATTTAGCGTCAACAGTAATGTTTACATTCATACTAAGGCACATGCATACAAGAGACATAGTGTAGAAATTACCAGTTGGACACGTGTTGATTTTTTTTTTTTTTTTCACCTTCTAATTGGCATAAACGTCAGCAGTGACGTATCAGAATAGTGTCGGGAATTTTTTTTCTTATTCATTACAGCTATTTAAAGATGTCGAAATGCAACATGTGTTTTACTGACTTCTATGTTGAAAAGGCTAGTTGGAGTGACCTTTTGGATGCAGCAATTTGAACTTACTTTGCTGCTTGAAAGTGTCCTGGAGACCAGAATTCTGAGCTGTGAAATACTGCAATCAGCTGCCATAATGGAAAGAAACCTGGGGAAATGAGAGCAAGGTTCAAAATAGCTGAATTTATCTGCTAACATATGGCTTGGTTTCCCTTTTTTTTCTCATTATTGCTGAAGAAATTCGTTTTCTGACATTTGTGAACATTGCCTGTACTCCTTTTGACAAATAAGGATAGACTACTATTACAGCAGACATGTTTTGGTTAAAAATTGCTCTTGTATTGCTGCCTCTGACTTCTCCGGCTGAGTTTCAGCTGATAATAAAACTAAACTTAAAAAATACAGCAAACTACATTTGATGAAATTTTAATGACCTCTGTGAAGAGATGAATAATGCACCCATTGTCGCACTGGATGGGCTGACAGTTCTTCAAGCTGCTCATCAATAATCAGCCTCTAATTTTCTTGGAGCAGCGCTGCAGCAGAATGGAAAGGAGAGAGAGGATCTAACCACTTTCTGTCAAAATTTGATGGATCTATTGTTCTCCGTACATAAATTAGCATACATTATGGAACCCCCCACCCCTCCCACCCCTCCCCTCTCCCACCCCTCCCACCCCCGATCCGTGGGGGAAGTAGTGACCGCATCATAAATTAGCATACATTATCGGACGTCCCGAGTGCGGCGGCGGCGATTTTAAACCGTTAAAGCAGCAAAAAAGTGCCTTATAAGTGCACATATTCTCAGTCTGCCCCATACACACAAATGGGAAAGAGGCGTCACATTTTGCACAATAAAGAGGCTATTTTCCCCCCGATCCGTGTGGGAAGAGCGCATTGGTGATAGACCCAGACGGACGTATGACCTCTGATTTATCACGCATCATTACCGGGTCCGTCTTGACTGAAAGCTGTTTTTTTAAGCGAAGAATAACATTGTTCTGGTAGCGTTTTAATATGCAGGAAAATGAGCTCGCAGGAGTCTGGGGGTAGCATTTATTTTATCCCTTCATGCAGACCCATAGTAGAAAGGACACTGTTATAATTTAACTTGAGAAATCCTTTTTTTTTACTACTTCTACTACCGTTACTACTACTACTACAACAACAACAACAACTGTGTGCTACTGGTACTTACCGAGATGTCTGTGGAAAGTGGTGTTGATGGAGCGTCGATGATTAGTGAGACGGTTGTGACTATTTTACAAAACTCTGAGTCTGCCCCCGGTCGTCCGACAAAGACCGCGGTATATGTGCGTCGAACTCAGAAACCACCGTCAGAGTCTTTACACGAGGAATGGTCTTTAAATCCTTATGGAAGTCGTGGTAGTTGGGGCTATGTATTCAAGTATGAGACGGGAGAACTGTGTTTGTACCAACGAGATGAGGGTAAAACACTGGGGAGCGCAACAAAGCAGGTTACGCTATCTTCCACCGACTGGGGAGTGTTGCGGCTGATTAATCCAAAGAGCTGTCCTGCGAAAAAGCGAGTGTGTGGTGTCGGATCTTGTTCGGATGAATTTTCTGCAATTTGGTTAACGAAAACCTCGGGCGGTTGTCGTACATACTGTCGCGCCCGTTATACTAGAAGGGGTGGTTTGGTTTGTCATAGTGAGTGCCAGAAGCAGGAGGAAAAGGACAATTTTGTCCTGGAAACTTTCAGCTCAGAGTGCGGAGTTTATCACACCGTGCTGGATCTGCCCACAATGGCATGGAATGAGAATATGAGGGAAATGAGTGACAAAATAGACTCACTCTTTCACAGTTGTCGCGATTGGAAGGATAATCTGGTGATGAAAAGAGACCACGCCCCACACGGACGCTCGTTATAAAGAGAGAGAGACGCTTTCTCCCAAACGAGACTGAACATTACACCCTCGCTAAGAAAAAATCCGTCGCTAAAAAAGAAAAAACAATGGAGGGGAAAAAACAGAGCAGCCGTGTTCGCAGCCCTATCCCGGGATGTATGCGCCGACTCGACTTTGGGTCTTTGCAGCTCTCACCTGAATCGCTCGCGGTGCTTACGGAGATCTCCCTGGCGGTTTCGCCCGAATCACCCCCGAGGCCTACGGAGCTTTCCTCAGAACCGCCTGCTTCACAGTCCCTGGAGGCTCCGATCATCACACCATCGCAGTCACCTACATCTGACTCAGATTCTGGCACCCAGACTCCGCCCCGTTCCCCGTCATTGGAGACCCTCCCTCGAACCCCGCCCAGCACCTCCGCGGCAAATCATTCAGCTCCACCCTCACCAGGGGAGGGCAGCGAGGGGGACGCGATTGACGGGGCGTTGTCAAAGGCCTTCTTTGAGGTGGTAAAAACGGCCGTACTTTATCTCCTCGAATCAGTTCTGGCAACATTCAGGGAAGATTGCTACGGTTGCCAGGTCAATCATCCTAGCCAAAAAGAGCACCCGTGCCTGGACACCGCTGAACACGGTTTCTACCAAGACAACTTTCACACCATCATCCACAAGCTCTACACTCCCAACTTTGTCCCCGCCATCCAGTACCTCTTAAACCTGCATAACTTCCCCACGGAGGAGCGACGCATCAGAGCCGCCGCCGGGGATATTTTGTTCGAGCTGACATCACAACCCTACATCAGGCAACCCATCGACCGCATGTACGAAGCTGTGGAGAAATCCCAGAGCACCGTCAGATTTGCGGACCTTGAGACCATGGTCGACATTTGGAAGCACCACAAAAACTAAAGATCTGCAAAAACTTTTGAAGCGATGGGTAATTACGGGGTAAAACTTGTAACCAATTTGGAAAGACACACGACCGTGTTTCGTCTCATAGAACTCTTGACTCAGGCGATTGAGAACAGAGTTTCAGCCGTTGGAGAATTAAACGTGCAACACGCAGTTAGATCGGCGGACGTTGAGAGACTGGAAGATATGATGGAAAAGGTCAGAACCATCTCTTTTTTTCCACCTTGGCGCGAGATGGTGCGTCGTACCGCTTCTGCCGGCGAACCTGATCTGTCAATTATCTTTGAAAACATTTTAAAAGAACTGGTGAAGGATGTTCTCAAACCCTGGCACATGTTCGCTTTTTATACTTTATTCGTCGATGTCATATGTGAACGTCTGCAAAACAACCACCCTGTAAACATCCGAGCCGAACTGAAAAAATTACATTATAGTATCATCCATGAAGTAGATAACTCTGTCTTAGCTCAGACTTTAGATGTGATAAAATGTGAGTCGTAGGTTTTGTGTGTCAAGAAATGTTTTAGTTCAAGAAATGTACAGTTTGTTTTTTTTCTTCTTCTTCTTTAAGAGAAGTTAGTTGTAGGGTTTTTGTGTGTCAAGAAATGTTTTAGTTCAAGAAATGTTTTAGTTCAAGAAATGTTTTAGTTCAAGTTTTCATGTACAGTTTGTTTTTAAAAATAATAAAAAAAATGTTAGTCGTAGGGTTTTTGTGTGTCAAGAAATGTTTTTTAAAAATAAAAAAAAAATGTTAGTCGCAAGTTTTCTGCGTCAAGACTTTTTAATTCTGACGTCAGCGACATCTAATAAAGAAGCTCTACACAGTATTTTTCTCTCACTCAACCGTCAACATGTCTGAGAAACGCCTCATGAAACAAGTGTATTATGACCCAGCACACCCGGGTAGCTTTGGAGGAGTAGAACGACTTCGCAGGGGCTTGCAGAATGAAACGGGGAAAGTGGTCGGGCTTGAAAATGTCAAAGACTTTTTATCCGAGCAGGATACTTATACGTTACATAAACCCGCTAAAATACATTTTATTAGAAACAGGGTTTTTTCCCCACGCCCTCTAAACCAATTTCAAGCTGACTTGTGTGATATGCACGCTTTAGCAGAGTATAATGACGGGCATAATTATTTACTGACCATCATAGATGTGTTTTCCAAAAAGGCTTATGTGCGAGCTTTGAAGAGAAAAACCGCGGCCGAGGTGGTAAAGGCCTTTGAATCGGTCTTTGAAGAAAGTCAGACGCCTGTAAAACTACAAACTGATGCGGGGAAAGAATTTTTCAACAAGAGTTTTGAGACACTGATGAAAAAACACAGTATCACACATTTTTCAACAGCCAGCGACCTCAAGGCCTCAGTGGTTGAAAGATTTAACCGTACTTTAAAAAGTAGAATGTGGCGATATTTTACAGCAAACAACACGTTGCGTTACCTAGATGTCTTACAAGACTTGGTAAAAAACTATAACCGCAGCTATCACAGTAGTATTAAAATGGCACCTGCAGAAGTGACATCAGAAAACACCGCTCAAGTATTTCAAAACCTGTACGGTACCCTCGGTCCGAGAGGCGGAATAACAACAAATTTCAAAAAGGGTGACCTAGTCAGGATATCAAAGTTGAGAGGTGTGTTTGACAAAAAATACGAACAGAGTTTTACCGACGAAGTGTTTACAGTGTCTGAAGCGTTACAGCGCATTCCCCCGATGTATAAATTGGAAGACTACGACGGAGAACCCATTCAAGGCTCATTTTATGAGGCAGAGTTGCAAAAGGTAAAAATGGGCAAAGACAGAGTCTACCACGTAGAGAAGATTCTGAAAGAACGTACCGTAAGGGGTGAAAAACAAGTTTTTGTACGATGGAAAAACTGGCCCGAAAAATTCAACAGTTGGGTCAAGGCCTCTGATTTAAAAAATGTATAAGAACAAACGCGTGCACGTCACAACCATCATTCCATCATGGATCAACTGAGCAACGAGGGGTTCTACATCACATTACCCTCCAACGCCAGCGCAGATGTGTTTAAGAATAACACCAGTTCTTCCTTTCACGTTGATTTGGCCCAGCACCTAGATTTAGAGGGTCCCTGGCAGGTGGCTTTAACGGAGATTTCGTATCCTCATACCTGGTTTAATGTTCCTATCGAAACGGGGTACTTTGAGTGGAGGGAGAAACCTAAAGGAGCCGAGAGCGAGGTCCATCGTCAAAAGATTAGAGGGGGATACTACTCAAACTTGAATCAGCTGACGGGTGAAATGAACGCTTTTTTAAAAAAAATAGGAGCCGACGTTCAGATGGTCCTTAGCACCATTCAAAAAAGATATGAATTTCAAGCGGGAGGACAGTACCATCTGCGTTTTTTCCCTCCTTTGGCTTACATGCTAGGGATGAAACCGGGGGAGTGGTTTACCTTTGAGGAAAGGATGGCTCCCTACCCTGCGGATATAAAAGCTGGCCAGTATCACCTCTACTGCTATAGTGACGTTGTGCGTCATCAGGTGGTAGGTGACGCTTACGCTCCGCTCCTGAGAATTTTGGACGTTAAAGGAACTTTTGGTGACGTCGTTACCCAGTATTTTAACCCTGCCTATTACCTACCGGTAGCCAAGAACCATATTGAGAGCATTCTCATACAGATTAAATCGGACCAAAACCACCCCATCAATTTCACTTTTGGCAAGACCGTCGTCAAATTGCATTTTAAACCCGTTCCATCTCAACGCTCTGTGTGAGAAAAAAAATGGCTATGTTGAGAGAAGATCCTCACCGTTTTGTGAGTTACTATGAAAATCAAGTAGGAGGTACTCTCCCTGGTTTCTACGGGTCTCCTGTCATGTACGGGAGAGGTATAGGCTCTATATTTTCAAAACTGTTTCGGTTTGTGGCCCCTCTGGTAAAGAAAGGTTTTAGCATAGCTAAACCTCACCTGGCTTCGGCCGCTAAAAACATAGCCTCTGATGTGCTAAGCCACGCCGTTAATAAAGTACAAGGCCATCGAGAGGACGTCCAGGAAGGTTCAGGAGGTATCATGGTCTTGTCACGCAGGCTGCAAAGGCGACCTCCGGGGCGACGCCTCTCAACATCCTCTCATAAAGGCCGACGCGGTAAAAAGAGCAAATCAGTCGGTAGAAGCAGGCGTGCAAAGAGGAAGTCTGTGCGGGACACGGATATATTTTAAACGGGTCAAAAAAAAAGAAACATGGCTCTAATACATCACAAATCTCCAGAGTGCACCCTCGCAGAGCTGGATTTATTTTCAGCACCGATGACACAACTCAGTATCGAAGACAAAATCTACACGGAAATCTCCCCCATCTCTGCCGTTACCGACGGGGGACCCATAGAGTTTTTTATCCCCGGAGACGGCGAGAAGTATCTGGACCTGAATGATACTTTACTACACGTTCGCGCTAAAATTACAAACTTGAACGGTTCTAATTTGGCTAATGACGCCGCTGTGGGTCTCATCAACTACCCCCTGAACACCATTTTCGATCAATGCGACGTTATTCTGGGGGATAGATTGATCTCACAGTCCAGCGCCACACATCCCTACCGCGCCATCATCGAGGCTCTACTCAACTTTTCAGAAGACACCCTCAAGAGTCAGTTTAGCGCCGGTCTTTTTTACAAAGATACCGCCGGTGCTGTGGACTCTATAGTGACCTTGAACGGTCCTAATAGGGGGCTATGTAAGAGAGCCGGTTTCACCGCCAATTCCTCCGAAGTACACTTATTCGGCCCTCTCCACGGGGACATATTTTTTTCAGAGAGACTCCTTTTAAACTCTGTTGACTTGAGAATTAAATTGACCCGCGCCAGCGATGCATTTTGCCTCATGGGGGCTGAGAACTCCACCTTCCGTCTGAAAATATTAGGGGCCTCTTTGTTTGTTAAAAAAGTGTCTGTGTCCCCGGCGGTACGTCTGGGACACGCGGCAGCCCTGATGAAAGGTAACGCTCTGTACCCCCTGTCGCGCGTTAACGTGAAAACATACTCCATCCCCGAAAACTCTAGAATATGTACGCAGGAAAACCTCTTCCTGGGCACTATGCCTAAATATGTGGTTCTGGGCATGGTGCATCATGAGGCTTTTACAGGGAAAAGAAACCTGTCCCCCTTCCATTTTCGCCACAACAACGTTGAATATCTGGCCCTGTGTCAGAACGGCAGACAAATTCCGGCCAAGGCCTTCCAGCCCCAATTTAACAACGGGTTAGCCGTGAGAGAGTTTTACAACATGTACCTGGCCACCGGGAGACATCTTAAAGATTTACCCCTGGGTATAGACCGTGAGGAATTTAACAACGGATACTCGCTGTTTGTGTTTAATCTCAACCCCGCCGGCGATAACGACGCCCTGTCCACGGTCTCAAACGGCAGTTTAAGACTGGAGATGAGATTCAGAGAACCGCTCCCCGCCACTACCACGTTAATCATCTACGCCTGTTACGACTCTGTTCTTGAAATAAATTCTAAAAGAGAAGTTTTGGTGGATTATTACTAAACCATGGACAATCTTCAGCTGGAGAATCTTTTGCATCGTCTGCTGGGAGACGTATTTTGCGGCGTGTGGGCCTCTGACCAACTCTCTCTGCTGAAGCAAAACTTCAAACCTCCGGCTTGTTTTATCGTCAACACACACCCGGGGCACATGCCTGGGGAGCACTGGTTGGCTCTAACTTTGGAAAAGAAAAATGAAGCCACCTTTTTTGACTCTTTTGGATTCCCTCCCGACTTTGTACACTACCCTCCGAACATATTAAAGTTTCTGGATGATCGTGCTCAAAACATCAGGTATCACACAGGTCAATTGCAACACCCCCTGTCGAACGTTTGCGGTCAACACTGTGTTTTTTATCTCTGCCAAAGGGCCTGCGGATTATCTTTTGAACAAGCGTTGTCTTTGTACGGCGATGATGTGATAAAAAATGACCTGAAAGTGTACAACTTTGTGAAAAAATATCAACGTTGTATTAGAAATGAATCCGGCTGCTCCCCGGAACAGGGGAGTTGCTCTTTACAGCTGTTTAGAGAATGCTATACTTTTTAAAATACTTTTTGTTTCTTTATGTCATCTTGTCACGTCTTAAAAATTTCTTTTTGTTAGTTGTTGGAAAAAAAAAAAAAACACAGTGTTGACCGCAAACGTTCGACAGGGGGTGTTGCAATTGACCTGTGTGATACCTGATGTTTTGAGCACGATCATCCAGAAACTTTAATATGTTCGGAGGGTAGTGTACAAAGTCGGGAGGGAATCCAAAAGAGTCAAAAAAGGTGGCTTCATTTTTCTTTTCCAAAGTTAGAGCCAACCAGTGCTCCCCAGGCATGTGCCCCGGGTGTGTGTTGACGATAAAACAAGCCGGAGGTTTGAAGTTTTGCTTCAGCAGAGAGAGTTGGTCAGAGGCCCACACGCCGCAAAATACGTCTCCCAGCAGACGATGCAAAAGATTCTCCAGCTGAAGATTGTCCATGGTTTAGTAATAATCCACCAAAACTTCTCTTTTAGAATTTATTTCAAGAACAGAGTCGTAACAGGCGTAGATGATTAACGTGGTAGTGGCGGGGAGCGGTTCTCTGAATCTCATCTCCAGTCTTAAACTGCCGTTTGAGACCGTGGACAGGGCGTCGTTATCGCCGGCGGGGTTGAGATTAAACACAAACAGCGAGTATCCGTTGTTAAATTCCTCACGGTCTATACCCAGGGGTAAATCTTTAAGATGTCTCCCGGTGGCCAGGTACATGTTGTAAAACTCTCTCACGGCTAACCCGTTGTTAAATTGGGGCTGGAAGGCCTTGGCCGGAATTTGTCTGCCGTTCTGACACAGGGCCAGATATTCAACGTTGTTGTGGCGAAAATGGAAGGGGGACAGGTTTCTTTTCCCTGTAAAAGCCTCATGATGCACCATGCCCAGAACCACATATTTAGGCATAGTGCCCAGGAAGAGGTTTTCCTGCGTACATATTCTAGAGTTTTCGGGGATGGAGTATGTTTTCACGTTAACGCGCGACAGGGGGTACAGAGCGTTACCTTTCATCAGGGCTGCCGCGTGTCCCAGACGTACCGCCGGGGACACAGACACTTTTTTAACAAACAAAGAGGCCCCTAATATTTTCAGACGGAAGGTGGAGTTCTCAGCCCCCATGAGGCAAAATGCATCGCTGGCGCGAGTCAATTTAATTCTCAAATCAACAGAGTTTAAAAGGAGTCTCTCTGAAAAAAATATGTCCCCGTGGAGAGGGCCGAATAAGTGTACTTCGGAGGAATTGGCGGTGAAACCGGCTCTCTTACATAGCCCCCTATTAGGACCGTTCACGGTCACTATAGAGTCCACAGCACCGGCGGTATCTTTGTAAAAAAGACCGGCGCTAAACTGACTCTTGAGGACGTCTTCTGAAAAGTTGAGTAGAGCCTCGATGCGCGGTAGGGACGGTAGCGCGGTACTGTGAGATCAATCTATCCCCCAGAATAACGTCGCATTGATCGAAAATGGTGTTCAGGGGGTAGTTGATGAGACCCACAGCAGCGTCATTGGCCAAATTAGAACCGTTCAAGTTTGTAATTTTAGCGCGAACGTGTAGTAAAGTATCATTCAGGTCCAGATACTTCTCGCCGTCTCCGGGGATAAAAAACTCTATGGGTCCCCCGTC